>JACEIK010005488.1:20386-88391 GCA_018107945.1 Datura stramonium | reverse complement strand
ATCCTTCATTAAACATGTGCCCTCACCACAAGAGAGTTACCCATTTTTACTCACACATTTTCAAATCATATCGTGTATGGGTATATAAATAAGAATTCCACTCACTCTCACAAAGAATTCACATGCCGTGTGTATTGACGCATAAGCTTGCCCTTAGTGTTTTACTCCATTAATTTAAGGACATCTGAATGTAAGATCAAGTAGGACTTCTTGAGTTGTAATGTAAGCTAAGGGACGGGTAGGTACTATTCTAGCCAGTAATAGTGACTATCTTCCCTAAGTGCTTTTAATACATCATGCCTTCATTACGAACTTCCCTTCTCTTACTTCACCTTTATATTTTTTCAGCTTTCCTTTTCCTCTTTTGTTTCCCCATTTCTTTAGGCACTCTTATCTTATTAGCAAGGAGTTCTATAAGTAACTTTTTCATTAATTTGTTATCTTACTCCCTACCAATATTCCAGCCTTTTCAAACAAGTGCACCTCTGCCCTTTTCTCAACTCCCACAACTATTCTTTTTCCCCTTCTTTTTCACGATTCTCACTCCTTTACTCTTTAAGATTTTCTTAAGCGCTTAGTTTTGTATCAAATTCAAGGTTAATGAAAGAAAAGGAATAAACATGTTGCATTTATCAAGAATAGGCTTAGGCTCAATGGGGTTAACTAGGATTAAACACATTCCAAGGTAAGGTAAAACAAGGAAAAAACATTAGGTTCATTCAAATAAATGCCTAAATCATCTCCTACGGTCCACGTCAGCACATTTCGTTTTATATACACAGGGCAAGTTCTAGACATTCCACAATAGCATGGAATATTCAAAAACTTACACTCACGGCACATGTTTAATTCAGACACATCCATCGAGACTCTTAGCTCGGCTAATCACAAGAATTTAAAAATTAAGCTTAAATCACATAGAGTCGAATTCAAGAGCTAGGTGTCTCAAACAAAGTTATACACTTTTTGCATGTTGCAACACTCGGCATACTTGCATCTACTTGATCATGTATAAGAACATAATAATAACATCAAGCCATCAATTAGCTACGAGGTTCCAAAAACCAACCTATTGACTAATTTTCCTCTTGACAGTCGTCATCCATCCATCTTCGGAAATAGTCTCTAACTATGACTAAAAATATTATATATAGACAAAGAAAATTTTTATTATTCTTCGGTTCAAAGACCCCCCGATCGGAAAAGAGCTAGGAAATAAAAACCAAAGGGTGATCATGCCATGCCCCACCTTGGGGGCGTGGCTGGCACTGGTGCCTACTAGGACACAGTGCTAGAATGCAGGCCTAAGAACTTCTAGTGCTGGGCGCTCTACAACTCTGGATTCAAGAAAACGGCTGACTATATAGCGGCTGTAAATACGGCCTCTGGCCGAACTAGGACTCGGCCACTGTAAGTAAACAGACTAACCAGAACAACGGTAGTATGAAGGAACCTATGCGTGCCGACAATGAATACACCATCTTTGTCTAGTTACCTTGAATCAAGAAACGAGGTGCTAAGCAGGTTACGTGATCGATAAGGTCACCACTATAAGCGAACGAGGCCTCTGCGGCCGTCAGAAACAACTAAGACATACACACTGCCTCACACGGCCGATTACACATTTATCACCGGGAATGTGCGATGCGCAAGCCTCTGGGAATGCGTGTATGGTCGAGGGCAGGCCACACCGGCCTACCGTGCGCTATCATGAAGGGATAAACCTCGCTATCTAGCTCGGATGGCTGGATCGTGTCTGTGGTGCATTTTAGATCCACGAGGATCGGCTCCTCGTCTATGAGTACTGCGAGACGAGTAATGCGGTGCCCCAAACGGGCGTAGTACGCGATGCGAGTATATAAAGCAACAACGTAAAATAACTTAAGACAACGATATAACTTAATAGAACTGAAGTTGAAGGAAATAGTATGGCGGGCGAAAGTATGAGTACAAGACTATCAGCAACTATCAGAGTATGATTCATACTGGAAATGTGGCGTTCTACGCCGATCTATTCATATCTTGCGTAACATGTCATAATATAACATAACATAACATAGCATAGCACACATAAACCTTACTCGGCCCCCATAGGCGGGAGGTACAGCAACACGCAATCTATAGCCCTACCCCGGTCATCCCATCTCTGCATAATAACTATAAGCATCTGTCGGTCACTCTGGGGTATGCACTTGGGCTCATTGAGCCCACGACTATAGCGTACTTTGAGTGGGAGGACTCTGAGATCAACACCCCGGGCATACCAGCTCGACGGGGTGTATAAAAGCAGACCAAGGCAAAATATGCGAACTTAGGCATCCCATCTTCCTCCCCTAGGGGAACGGCATGCCACTGTGGCGGCATCTCCCTATGGTGGATGAGTCGTCTGACTATTAACCAACAGGCGGTCATGAATTCTGGAAGTAATCCAACCACAAAACAATACAGTCGAGTCTCAACTAGTAATACTAGCTACTACGTATACCACATGCTAAAACTAGTGGCAATAATGTGTATGTATACATCTTGAAACTAATGATAGTGATATGTATGTACTTAATACGTGCTACATTGATAATGGCATATATACAATCTTCTGTCATCTTGTCTTTGAGTCTAATGCGAACAAGATATAGTTTTTGTTTGGGAATCATGTTGTATAGCTGAGTTTCATAGTAACAGATTTACTACTTCTAACATGCTTTCTAAACTTCATTAAGGCTACCATTCTATTTAAAATACCTTAAGGGAACTTATATTGCTTTACTAAGTTCGGCGAACACCGATAATATCCTAACATACTTTACTAATCACATCTTTGGGCATATTTATGCATTTACTGTCACTTTCTACTAGAATTTACATCGTGCTAGTAAGTTTCACGCTATACATGACATGATTCTTCCAACATCGTACTAAGAATTTATACTAAGCATAATATGCAACTTAAGACATTCTACGGCTTACTTGAGCTATGTGCATGCGGAACTACTAAGCTATAGGAAAGCTGGCTTTACATACCTCCGTTTCGATCTCGGCTAATTAGCGTAATTCGGTCAATATTTGCTATTTCTCCCAGCATACATGATATATATCAATTGGGATTTAAATACATTATAGCGAAGAAAATATCTTTTTTTTTTTTTTAATATATATATATAGCTGAAAACACACTTTCCAGCAACGGCCGAAAACTCGCTATTTCTCGGAAGTCCCGAGAAAGGGAGAAATACTCACTTTAGGTCTAGGAATATATTGACACTAATTTGGAGCAATTCCACTTACCTTAGCTGTTTAGCACGATGATTCGCCAGTAGAATTTCACAAAACTAAACCGTATGAATGCTCCCTTTTTGCTTAATACCTCACTACCCAAGTTACTCACGGAGTTTGGGCCAGTGTATAATGGCGTAATCGGAAGGAAATTCCTCAAAATCCTCATGCCCTCTTGTTTCCTTTGTTCTCTGTTTGGAAATTATAAATTATCACTTAAGCCCAGAAGTTTGGAGGCTTTTATACTTGGGGCTGCACCTCGCCTCCATGGCACGTTGGCCATCACGGGCGTGAGCCTCCGTGACACGCGCCCATCGCGTAGGTGAGCCTCCGTGACACTCGGGCCATCGCGGAGGAGTGCCTCTGACCTCTCTTGCGATGGTTGAAGCGTGTAACTTGTCAGAGTCTTTCCGGGACTTTTTCTAGCATGTATGGCATTCTAAAACTCTTAACCAACATGCGAATAGGCCATCTACATGAGAATTTATGGGGTGTAACATCTCCCCCTCTTAAGAACATTCGTCCTCGAATGTAAGCATGCCTGCAAGAAGTTAGAGCTTACTTGACTTATTGAAAAATTTTGGCGAGTCTCCTGCAGCAATATGGACCTATCTCAAAACTCCACGAAACTCGAGGAAAAGTCCAATACGGGTACTCCATATAATACTAGAGCATCCATTACATAAAAGCTAAAGTCATTATCTCATTTATACATATAATATAAGGCATTTCATATGATAACAATATAACATACCTCTCGACTCAATAGGCTTACTTGGAATAAGTGAGGATATCGACTTTCATGTGTTCCTCTTCCCAGTCATCTCCTCTCGGTTCTTGTTACGCCCTGATACCTTGACGGAAACAACATCTTTAGTTCTCAACTGCAGTCTTTTGTCTAGTATGGCTGGAATATCTTGTGGCTTGACTCCTCGTAACCTAGAGATCTAGAAGCCCAGGACAACTTTGGAGGGTCCCCTATATACTTCCTTAGCATAGACACGTGGAAAGTGGATGAATAGACTCTAATTAAGGCAAGTTTCAGCTCGTATGCCACTTGGCCTGCTCTTTGGCGGATCGGTAGGCCCAAAAGTTCTCGGGCTGATCTTACCTTTCTTGCGAATCTCATCACCCCTTTCATCGGGCTTTCAAAAACACCCGGTCATTTACCTTAAATTCCAGGGTTTTAACGCGCACGTGACATACGATTTACGGCGCCTGCGAAGTCGGTGGCGTTCTACGATAAGCTTTACCTTCTCCTATGGCCCGATGAATAATATAAGCCCAATCGCTTAGCGACTCTCCCTACTTCAAACCGACCAATGGCGATCTACATTTTCATCCATACAATGCCTCAAGGCGCCGTACGCTTGGATAGCGAGTGGTAACTATTGTTATAAGCAAACTCAATCGTGATGTCTCATCCCATTCACCTCAAAGTCCAACACAACAGCCGTAGCATATCCTCAGAGCATCTTAATAGTGCGCTCAGCGCCCTCCATGTCAGGGTGGAATGTTGTGCTCAAGTGTCTAACGTTCCAGAGACCTCTCTAAAACGAGCGCAAAATCTAGGCGCAAATTATGCTCCTACATCGGAGATAATGAATCTTTGGAACACCGTGTAATCTAAGCTATTTCTATGATATGCAATTAGACGTAATCTTCATGAGAGAAAGTAGCTTTTACTAGCGGGAAATGGAGTTCGTCGGTTTGTCAACAATTACCCAAAGTGAATCATGTTTATGCGATGCGGGGTAATCACGCTACAAAATCCATGTTCTTCTTCCCACTTCAAAGAGCCTGGTATGTACGAGTCAATCCACCTGGTTTACGGTGTTCCACTTTTACTTGTTGGCGGTTAGGACGGGCTACAAATTGCTATGTCCCCTCTTCCATACTGGCCACCGATGGAATTTCTTTGATATCGTGGTACAATTTTAGATCACTTGCTTTGGGTGAAGAGCCAGCGGGCGTACGCCTCGCTCATAATACGGTAGCGAAGCCACAGAGCATACGGAACACAAATGCGGCCTTTACATCGCAACACTTCATCCTCGGTGCACGAAAATCTTGCGTTTTTTCCTTGTTGAATTTTTGTATTTAAGTTGAACCGAGTCGGGATGTATCTTTGGTTCCTTTACCCTCCTGACTAATGAAGACAACGTGGTGTTACGAATTACCATTCTAATGTCCTGCAGTTTACCGCTGCACGAATGGCTAAGCGGCTAATTGGTGTATTTCTACGGCCAGCTCCATTGCTTTCGAGTGCAAGTATGCCAAACTCCCATGGAATTTGCGGTTGAGGGATCTGCTACTACGTTAGCTCTACCTTGGTGATACAAAATATTTACATCATAATCTTTCAAAGAGATTCCAACCGAGCGACGCTCTGCGTAAATTTAACTCTCTGCAGGTGAGATATACTGCGGGCTCTTATGGTCGGTGAAAAGATCACGTGAAAGCCATACGGGTAATGTCTCCATATCTTTAGGGCGTGAATCACTTCATGACTAGTTCTAGGTCTATGGTATGATAATTCTTTTCGTGTTTCCTCGGTTATGCGGAAGAATAAGCAATACTTTATCGTCTTTGCGTCAACAAACATCCCAACCCAACTTTAGATGCATGTAAGCCTGCTTCATAACCCTACGTACCTTTAGTAATGCTAACCTTTGGGGCGGAGGTTGTCTGTCTTTTTAATTCTTAGGCTTCTGCTCATACCTCTGTCCCTTTGAGAAACTTTACTACTTTACGCGTTAGATTAGTCGGAGGTCTTTGCTATGGTGGAGAATCCCTCGACAAATCTTCTATAGTATCCTGTTAATCCCGGAAGCTAGGACTTCGGTTTGGAGTGGTAGGTCGGGCCATTTTCTACACTGCTTCTATTTTAAATGTCTACTGTATACGGCATCATTTGATATGCCCCAACAAATCTCTTTGAGTTCATCCCGAAATTCACATTTGGAGAACTTGGCATACAACATGGTCCACTGAGAATGCGGGCATTGTCAGTAAATAGTGCAGTGATACGCCTCAGAGCGAGAATACACGGAGATATCATCGATAAACACTATCGCAGCGAGTCCGGTATGAGTGCAGAATCTCATTCATGGGTCCATAAATCTTTCATTTGGGGAATTCGTCGACCCAAAAAGACATAACTAGGAATTCCAAAGTGGTCGTATCGGTGCGGCGGTCTTTGGAATGTCCCTTTCACGAACTCGGGCACAGTGATGCTCCAGGACCTCAAATCAATCTTGGAGAAATATCGGCCCCACACATGCTTTGGTCAAACAAATCATCTGTCCACAGGAAGCGGATTACCTATTCTTAATTGTAACCTTATTCAAGCTGCCCCGTGTCCCTATACTCATGCGGAGCGAGCCATCCTTCTTTCTCACAAGCCAGGCCAGCGCACCTCGAGGTGAAGTACTCGGCACTGATAAAGTCCTTATCTAACGAGATCTTTCATTTACTCCTTTAATTCTTTGAGTTCGGCGGAGCCATATGATGCGGAGGAATTGATATGGGGCAGGTTCCGGTAATAAATCAATTGCAAAATCTATTTCCTTTACGGGGAATGCCGGGTAGCTCATGCGGAAATGCGGGGAATTCATTACATGCTTCAGAGCAGGCGGAGAGTCGGAGACTCTCTGGAACATCTGAACTCGACAAGGTGGTAAATGCCACCCCATAGCTATCAACTTCCTTGCACAGAAGATAGGAAATAAACCTACCTTTTGGTGTAATTGTGCGCCGCTTCTTTCGTGTGCCTCCTGAAAGTGCAATCGAATTTGTCTTAGTCAGACATTCTACATTTGCATGTCTGAGCCAGCAATCCCATACACATAATGGCATCGAAATCGACCATTTCTAAATTCTACCGGGTCTCTTTGTGGTGGCGATAATAACTCAAGCACACCCACGATAGACCCTTCTAGCTATAATGGAGTCACGCAGAAGCGGGGTGAATCTTGAAAGGGTTCTTGAAGAACCTCTGATGCAACACCTAAACTGGGCCACAAATGGGTAATGTAGGACAAAGTAGATCTTGGATCAATCATTACATAAACAGGGTATGACGAGATAGTCATCATACTGTCACAACATCACATGACGCTTTTGAATCCTGCCTCCACAGTAAGAGCATATATGCGGCATGGACCGCACCTCTGTTAGGCCCCCGATGCCGCCGGCCCACACTGCTTTGAAACTAAGGGCTGCGCCTGCCTGAGATACGGCTGTGACCCTGCGGATGCCCTATCCTGTATATCCTCCCTAACCTGCAGGCTGGGCAATCTCTCATCGGATGGCCCTCTTGGCCTGATATAATATCCGATGCGGCCATACTGCGTGCTCTGATAAGCGTCATTGCGTATAGTGAAAAGTGGTAGGGTATACCTAGTCTGCTCCGCCCTCATCTGTAATGGTGAATCTGTGGTCTGCGAGCCTCACTTTATCTCTAACTACCCCTATGGCTAAATCTTCCTTCTATGGCTGTGGTGGAGGCGGGGGTCAAGGCGGCCTATCTAACAATGTTAGCCTAGGTCCTCCCCAGAGCCTCCCTGCGCAACTCAGCGGCTATCTGGTTGTTCTGGCGGTCTCCACGATCTCCCCTTCTTGTGCTGATGCCCTCAATGCAGGCAAATGCAGAACTGGGCAATATCCGTATCCTCTCGCGGTGCGCCGTAATACAAATCTCAACATCGTCTGGATTATACCCCATGATGAAGCGGTGTACTCACATGGATGCCATGGTATCGGCAAAGGCTAGGTGCATCTTAGGGGCCATAGAATCAAAGCTGCAAGAGTATTCCGAACACTGTAGCCCCTGCTCTAAATGTAAAAGGCGGGTCCCCGGAACCTATCGAATCTCAGTGGCAAATAGTGATCCGGAAAAGCTCTGAGAAGGCTGGACCGAGGTCGGGAGGGAAACCATCTCTCCCCTCGGGACCTTTCAGCTTTCTGCATAACACGGCAATGTCCGTAACGAGAATCTTTGCCAACTCAGCCCAGATTACGGCGTGGCATGCATAACCATGAATATTCTCTGCATCTGATCTAGAAAATCTTAAGGGTCCTCTTTAGGTGCATGCACGTATTGTAGGGATTTAGAGGCCAAACTCACGGGCCTTTCGGGCTACGGGCCCTCCCGACGACTGCACCCAGGCGCAGACGGCATCGGCGCGTTCGGCGGCCATCATACATGCCCAGCATGACTCGCCTCTGACCTCACGAGCCGGGAGGTATCGGTATAGGGGCTGCTTTGGAGGTGGTGTACGCCCCAAGTGGCTCTGATGTGGTGGAGGCTGGCACGAGAAGGTTGGGCGATACCTTGGTATTGCCTTTCTGATCGGATTGTTTCTAAATGAGGGTGAGGCATCTGGCTGGTGCCTTCCCACAGCACAAAAGCTACGGCTTTGTGATAGGATGTCGTTGGTCGGACATTTTATACGTAACCAAAGATTATAGTAAGCTCTAGGGACTCAACCCTATACTATGCCGCTCTACGGCCCAGGGCGAATAAGAATAAAGCAATCATCCTATCATGCCTTGCAGCCTCCTACCTATAGTATGTGGTGCACAACACATCCATAGGCAAGGCGCCTCTTAGCACGGCTTGAAGACTCCACAGTATTTGACACGCTCTGATACAAGGTTTTCACGCCCAGCAGGGGGCATGGCGCACTGGTGCCCTACTAGGACTGAATGCTAGGCTGTGAGCTAAGCGCCACGGTGCACGGATAGCTTTAACTTTGGATTCAAGAAAATGACGGGCTATATAACGGTATGCATCTGACGTGCTGTGAGCTAGGCCTATAGCCACAGAGCAATAAACCTTGACTAACTAGAACAGGTAGTATGAAGGAACTATGCGAGTAGACAAGGCCTGCCATCTTTGTCTAGTTACTTAAAATAAAAAAGCAGTGCCCCTACTTGATTCGTGGCCAAACAAGGTCACCACTACCAACGAAACGAGGCATCACATATCCATCATAAACAACTAATACACTTACACGGCCTCACGGCCAAGTCTGACTAAACATAGGGAATATCAATACAAGCCTCTAAGAATGCGATAATATGGTAGGGACGGGGCCTTGGCACCCATACATATTAACAAAAGAATAGGGATAAACCTCTAGCTATCTAGCTCGGATGTTTAGATGATGACTTTGTGGTAGGCAGAATCACGAGGATCGACTCCTCGTCTCATGGTACCCTGCGAGCAAGAAATGTCTGATGCCCCAAAGGGCGTCGGTCATAGCGGTGCGGGTATGTAAAGCAACGGTGGAAAATAGCGAGAGCGACAGCAATATAACTTAATAGGGCGAAGTAGAAATAGACTTTAGCGAAGTAGAAAGTATGAGTTCAAGATTATACGCAGCTATACTAAAAGGAGTAGGAGTCATGCACGGAAATGTAAGCGTTCTACTATCGATCTATTTATATCTGGCGTAACATGGCATAATATAACATAACATAAGCATAGCATAGCACACATAAACCTTACCGGCCCCCATAAGCGGGGAGGTACAGCCAACACGCAATCTATACCCCTACCCAGTCATCCAATCTCCTATAACTATAAGCATCCTGCTAGTCCCTAGGTATGCACTTGGGCTCGCTTGAACCCCGACTATAAGCGTACCTAGTCAGGAGGACTCACAGATCAACACCCCGGGCGTGCCCACTCAATGGGGATGTATAAAAGCCGACCAAGGCAAAAATGGGAAGCAGGCATCCATCTTCGTCCAAGAGGCGGCATGCCCTCCGTGAAGCTGACGTATCCTCTCCCTCACAGGCGGTTGAGTCAATACATTTATTAACCTGGGCGGTCATGAATTCTAGGTAATCCAACCCCAAAACAATACGGTCGAGGTTTCAACTAATACTTCTTTGCGTATCTGCATCTTTGAAACTGTGACAATAATGTGTATGTATATACTACAATATTTGCTAAACTAATGATAGTGATATGTATGTACTTAATACATGTTGAAACTAATAATGGTATATATACGATCTTAAATGTCTTGTCTTTGGAGTCTAATGTTGAATAAGATGTAGTTTTTCTGCTTTGGGAATCATGTTGTATAACTAAGTTTCATAGTAACATGATTTACTACTTGCTTTCATCTTTCTAAACTTCATTTTAGGCTACCATTCTATTTACGATACCTTACGGGGAACTTATATTGCTTTACTAAGTTTTGGTAGACACGATAATATCCTTACATACTTTGCTAAATCACATCTTTGGGCATGTTGTACAGTTTTGTCACTTTCTACTAGAAATTATCGTGCTAGTAAGTTTCACGCCATACATGACATGATACTTCCAACATCGTACTACAATTTATACTAAACATAACTATGCGACTTGGAACATTCTACGCACTTGAGCTATGTTCTTTTTGTCTAGGAACTACTAGCTTATCAAGAGAAATTGGCTTCCTGCCTCCGTTTCTAATTTCCCGGCTAATTGGCATAGTCGGTCAATATTTTGCTATTTCTCCCATTTGCATCCATATATATATCAAATTAGAGGACTAAATATTAATATTACAAAAAAAATATCACTTTTAATATATATATAGCCAAAAACTTTCACCATGAAAAATGGCTGGCTTCGCTATTTTCTTGGAAGTACGGGAAGGGAGAAATCACTTTGGGGCTAGGAATATGTTGACACTAATTGGAGCAATTCCACTTACTTTAGCTCGGTAGCACGATGATTCGCAGTAGAATTTCACCGAAACTAAACATAGGAATGCTCCCTTCTTTGCTTAATACACACTACCCAAGGTTATCACAGAGTTTGTGCAGCGTACAAGCGGCTTAATTGGAAGAAATTCCTCAAATCCTGCGTGCTCTCGTTTTCCTTCGTTCTATATGGAAATTATAAGAAATTATCACTTAAAACCGAAGTTTGGCGGCTTTTATACTTGGAAATTTTTGCACCTCACCTCGCGGCCCACGTTGGCCATCGCGGAGGTGAGCCTCAAGTGACATGCGCCATCGCGGGGTGAGCCTCCCGTGGCCTCCCAATCCATGCGGAGGAAATTTTGCCAGCCTCCTCTTCACGATGTTGACGTGCCATGCTCCAGAGTCTTTTCCGGGCCTTTTCCTAGCATGTGGCATTCTAAAACTCTTAACCAACATGTGCGAATAGGTCATCACATGTAGAAATTTTGGGTGTAACGGTGAATTCATGCTTAATTCAAAATTTCTTTCAATATTTTCCCAAGCACTAATTCCCCAAAATCATTAAGCACAATCTTTTTTGAATTTCCCTCAATGTGATCTTGGGCATAATTACATGCCCAAGTGATACTTATAACTTTGTTTTGCCTTGTTTTTATGTATTTAATTATGTACACATTTTATGCCTTTTTATATAAATGAAGAAATATTAACCAACATGATTAGTCTTTATTGTTGAAGGAAATAATGCATTAGAGGACTCAATCTATGATTTTTGTGAAGTGGAGAGATGATATCGGGAGCGAAACAAAAGTTGGAACAAAATGAGGGATCACTAAAGTGCGCGATGAGCAGGTGTCACGAGCCATCGCGGCGGTGTTACGCCTCCGGGGATTTAAATTGGCGATTTCCGAGGGCTTGCGATACCTCAGTGTCACGGAGAGGGCTTCGGCGCGACACCGCCGTGTCACGGAGGCGATTCTCCATGATACACTCCATGTCACGGAGCGGTGCTCCGCGATGCACTCCGTGTCATGGAGCGGTGCTCAGCGATGCACTCCATGCCACGGAGCCATTCCCACGGCAGGCATAATTTTGTACATTCTCATTTACTATAAATGAGTCCCTTAGCTTCTAAAGAAATTTGGTCACGATTTATTCGGAAAAACCACCTAGGAGTGAAGGGAGAAGTGGGAAGAAATCACCTAGGGTTCATCAATTTTATCTTCTCTTCTGAATTACGAGTAAGTATGTTACTTTTATAATGTTTTCTTGTAATTTACGAACTTGAGTGGCTAGAACCCTTCCTCTAGGGTTGAAGCCCATGAGTTATGATTATGTTTTATGAATTTGTTTTGGAATTAAGTTATTGATTGTTGTTTGTCTTGCATTCTTAATTATGGTTGTTTTTATGATTGATCACCAACCACTGCATTAATGGTAAATGCTTGTGAAGGAAAACCTAGGCAAGAACATAAGAATATAGGAAGCAAGTTCTTGTCTTTTGATAAGATTTTGTGGTTAGAATAGGAATATACCTAATACCTTGCTTGGTTGATAAAATGGAAAGAGGGAAAGACACCAACTTAGAATCGTACTCCACCACTTGTAGGAGTAATTGTGAAGCTAAGATTGGTTAAATGGTTGGAGAGTGTGAATGCCAATCAATGGCATAAACCCCATAAACCACATCCACGTAGTGAATTGCCCACGGGCTAAATGACATCCTCGTTCAATGATGTAGTAGTGAGGCTAGTTTATCGTGTTTAGGGGTTGGAAGACCATGAACATACAATTCTAAATATGTGAGACGACAATTGATGGTTTCATACTTAAACCATTGCAAATCATAGTATCGCGTGATTATCGGCTTTAACTCTAGTTGCTCCTTGAATGAATTCGAGTATTTCGTCGACCACATCTAGACTTAATTAAATTTCTCAAAAAAGTCTATAATCAACACTTGCGGCATTTAATATCACACTTGAATTTGATAATTAGCTAATTGGTCCCGATCCTTGTGGGTTCGACATCGGCTCTTGAGGCCACTATATTAGCAATACGGCAGGTACACTTGCGGAGCTCGACAAATTTTGTGAAGGAAATATAAAAATTTTGTTATTAATGATTTTTGGTGAATGTAGTGCTTGATACATATTGGAAATTTTTTGAATTAAGCATGACTTCATCACCCACGTTAGTTTTTCTTTTGGGTTCTTTTTCGACCCGGAAATTATTTGAGCCCAGAAAGAATAAAAAAATTCTTTATGCACGTATATAATGTTTTTAGTCGTAGTTAGAGACTATTTCCTATAATGGATGGATGATGACCGTCTTGAGAAGAATTAGTCAATAGGTTGGTTTTGGGCAAAAGTAGCTAATTGATGGCTTGATGTTTCTTGTTATGTACTGCCATGATTGTAAGATACAAGTGGTTAGTGTTGAAGCATGTAAGAAGTGTATAACTTTGTTTGAGACACTTAGGCTCTTGAATTTGACTCGATGTGATTGAAGCAATTCGAATTCTTGTGATTAGGCGAGTAAGAGTCTCTTGAATGTGTCTTGAATTGAGCATGTCTTTGAGAGTGTATGGTTTTTGAATATTCCGTTTGCTATTATGAAATGTCTAGAACTTTTTGGTGTGTATATAAAGCGGAAATGAAGGATGTGGTGTAGGAGATGATTTAGAGCATTTCTTTGAATGAACCACAATTGTTATCCCTCACTTTACCTACCTTGAATGTTTGAGTCCTAGTGTTATTGAGCCTTAAGCCTATTCTTTGATAGCTACAACATAAGCTAAATCCTTTTGCTTTCATTAGCCTTGAAATTGATCCAAAACTCCCCAGCTTAGTGAAAAATCCGAAAGAGTGAAGGAGTGAGAGTGTGAGAAAAGAAAGGAAAATAGCGGTTGTGGGGGGGATTAAGAAAAACTTAGAGGGTGCACTTGTTTGAAAATTCTTGAATATTAGTAGGGAGTAAGAAAATAAATGAATGAAAAAAAATGCTTAAGTACTCTTTACTACTAAGTTGAGTGTACTTAAATAAATGCAGAACAAGAAGAAAATTCAAGATTGAAAAGAATGAGGAGGAAATGAAAGAGATGTCCTTAATGAATGTTGGATGTATTAAGCGCTTGGGAAGATAGTCACTTTTGCTGCTTGAGAATAGTACTCACCCGTCACTTAGCTTGTGCATAACCCATTAAGTCCTACTTGATCTTACGTTCATACATCCTTAAATTAGTAAGAGTAAAACACTTAGGGCAAGCTTATAGTTCACTACATGATGCATATGAGTTCTTTCGAGAGAGTGAGCGTAATTCTATTCCTTATACCCATACGTAATGTGATTTGAGAAGTGCGAGTAAAATGGTAACTTCTCTTGTTGTGAGAGCACATGTTTAATGAGAGATAACATTTATATCGAGATTTCTTCATGGTTGATTTGCATGAGTTCTTGCAGATTGAGAGTCGATTCTTGATGTTAGGAAGTCTTAACATAGTTGTATTTCATTTCAATGATTAAATCGTGCATGCTCTATTTTAACTTGCTATCTTAAATAATGCAGTATAGTACATGTGGCTTGAATTAACTTGCTAAATTAGTTATGTGTGATTATCCATATTCATGAGATGTAAAAGGATTGTTCGAGAACGAACAAGGATTTAAGTGTGGGGTAGGTGATCTTGGGCAAAATAGCATGCCCAAGTGATGCTTTGTAACTTAGTTTTGTCTTGTTTATTGACTTAATTATATACATTCTCATGTGATTTTATGTAAATGTAGAATACACTAACCAACATGATTAGTCCTTGTTTTGAAAGTTTAATATTGCATTTGAGGAACTAATTCATGATTTGGTGAAGTGGAGGAATGGAATTAAGAGCAAAGAGTGAAAGTCAATAAGAAAACATACGGTAACTAGCATCACACGATAGGGTAAAGTGTACATGCCTGCTTGCAACACTTGGCAGAAAATTGCATTCTTTGGCACATTCCAGTGAGTGTACGCGTTACCTCCATTTCACGGAGGTAGGTTAGGGCGTTCAGCTCCATGGCCACTGAGGCTGTTCCACCACGAGCCAAATTTTGCATTTTTTCGGCATAGTATAAATTGAACCCTTAGCTTCTAAAATCATGAAACACGCTTGCGATTTTTACACACGGAAAACCCGAAGGGAGGCGCGAAGGAGACTTGGAGAACACCTCTTGAGTTCATATTTTCTTCATTCTTTTCATCTATTCTTGTAATTATATTACTCTAAACATGTTTTGAGTATTTGTACAAACATGAGTGGCTAGAACCCTCCATCTAGGGTTGAGGCCATGGATATGATTTATTTGCTTAGATTCGTTTTGGGTTGAGTTGTTAGTTGTTGTTTTGTCTTACAATATTTATTATTGTTGTTTTTATGTTTGATCACCATGAAAACAAGTGGTTTAAGCATAGGTGAAAGCTTGGAAGAGCAAACCTAGGCAAGAACATAAGATTGTAGGAAGCAACTTCTTATCTTTTGATAGGATTCGCGGTTAGGATAGGAATATACCTAATTTACCTTGCTTGGTTGATAAAATGGGAAGAGAAAGACATCAACTTAGAATTGTACTCCACCCCGAAGAGGAGTAGTTGTGGAAGCTAAGTTTGGCTAAATGGTTGGAGGTACGGAAGTCCCCAATCAAGGGTGTAAACCCCATAAACCACATCCATGTAGTGAATTTCCCTGAACTAGAAATTACATCCTCGCTCAACGTGTAGTAGTGAGGCTAGTTTATCATTTAGAGGTTTGAAAGACCATTAACATGCAATTCCAATTATGTGAAAATAATTGATAATTTCATGTAACCCATTATGAATTGTAGCATTGCATGTTTATCGGCCTTAACTCTAGTTTTTATGTGCTTCGGATTATTTTTGTGTCACCACTAAGATTTAATTATAATTTATCGAAAACTTCTAAAATTTACTTCTTAACTAACACTTGAAATTGATAATTTGCTGAACCCCGAGTCCTGTGGGTTCGACATCGGCTCTTAAAAAGAGGCCACTATATTACTTGTACAACCCCGTACACTTGCGGGGACAGGCTCTTCATACATAGACTAGTATGTTCGGCTTTGAGATTTAACATTGTGATATTATCATTGGTATCACTTTATGATATTTAGACTTCTTCTTATTCATGTTTAAGTTTTAAGTTTTGCTTTAATTTATGCAACGAGTTGAATATTCATGCCATGGGTTGACTTGGATCCATCCATGGTTCCAAGTCCGTGTCTCAATGCGGGAGTGCGAGCTCGAGGTCGTGACAAACTTGGTATCGAGCAAGGTTAGGTGTGTCTAAAGGGTGTCTAGCTAGTGTTGAATGAGTCTTTTCCATAAGTGTGAAGCGCGCCACCTTTATAGGAAGAGGCTACAAGATGTTTTAGGAAATTTCCCTTGTTTCATGATTTATGTCATGCGATGAAGTACCTCTCTATTCCTCAACTTTCGAACTATACGCATTTGCGAAATATGCCTCCATGCGAGTTAGTGGTAGAGAAAATAGCAATGGGAATGGCCATGACAATGGCGATAGAGATAGGCATCGGCCAAGCCCCACAGGCCGCGGATCCTTTGGCGAGCGGAGTCCATTCATGCAGGAGTTCAAAGAGGCATTTCATATATTGGCACAAGCCATGACCACTGAATCAGCCGGGTGGTGGCTTATGTTCCCCGAAATAGAGTGCGTGAGCAGCATGCGAGACTTTCTCGGGATAAACCCACCTGGTTGTGGATCGGAGGCTCATGCCAGAGCAGAGTTTGTGAATGGAGAAGCAAATCCAGTCGAGGTCACGGAGACCGATATGTTGAATAGTGACCTAGATTTCTCCCGGAGTTGGTCACTCTTCCCGGTAGATAGAGGCGAGCATATGAAAGTGAAGAGGAGAAAGGAGTCAAGAGGGCCGGGGCCCGAGGCCATGAGCCTTTCCAATAGAGAGGCTTGGTGGTGGACATCGACCTCCATTTCACGAAGGTCATTAGCCCCACCTCCTTAGTAGTTAGCATTCCATAAATATTAAGAGGACATTAGAGGCGAGGCATCGGGCTCCCAAGAGGCGAAGGAGCATGTCGAGGAGAACACTTTTCGGCTTGTAGGAAGTGTGGAGGAAGCACCAGGGAGTGCATGGTTATGCGATTATTATCGAACTGTAAGAAACTCCAGACATATTCTTAGGAAGCATCCTTGACCAGACAGGCGATAGTAAGAAGGAATTAGGTACCCCATCTACTACTTTAGTAGTTGGCACGCGTCTCGATGGGCCGTCATCCAGTGTAGGTAATAAGCTCCAAAAAGTTCTATGCATTAGCTTCTCGTTAGGAGGGAAGCCAAAGAGGCCTCTCCTGAGATGTATTAGTCCTTTGGTATGTTACGAGTATTCCATCTTGATGTATATACATTTGTTATATCAAAGGGATACCTTATCTTTTGATCCTTATGTTGTTGTTAGTTTCGGACTCGATGCAGAAATCTTATTAGAACCCTTCTCCTTCTCTACTCCGAGTTGGTGAGTTAGTTATAGCAAGCTCGATAGGTATATAGAAATTTCCCTTTCACAGTCTTTTAGAAAATTTTCTCGGTGACCTAGTAGAAGTTAGAGAAGGTCTTGGTACTTTCGGGTAAAGCTTAGCCCAACTTTTCACACGTAGATGGATGATCAGTGATCATACCAGTGCAAACGGCAGACATGTTGGCAGGGCGTGTGGCAGTTGATTTTAAGTGTAATTGGGATGATCACTTGTCTCTCATCTAGTTTTTCTACAATAATAGTTACAATTCCAGAATTCAGATGGCTATGTTTGAGACTCTTTATGGGTAGAAGTGCGGAATACCTATTGGATGGTTTAGGCAAGTGAGACTTCGTGATATAGTCAGTTGATTCATGAGGCAATGGAGAGGTTCAACATATTAAGAGAAAGTTTGAACTTATTTCGAGTCATAATCTTATGCGGATGTCGGGAGAAGAGAGCTTGAGTTCGGCGTTGATGATTAGGTATTTCTAAGGTGTCTTCCATAAAGGGAGTGATGAGTTTGGGAAAGAAGGGAAGCTTAGTCTTCGATATGTTGGCCTTATAAGGATTACGATCCGAGTTAGAAGGTGGCATATGAGTTGGAGCTACCGGTGAAGTTAGCTTAGCTACATCAGTTTTCCATGTATCTCTATTAAAGAAGTGCATTGGTGACCCGGCCTTAGTTGTTCAGTGGAGAGAATATGTGTGATTGATAGTCTTACCTGAGGTTGGGTTGAGATTCTTGATTGTCGAGTCATGAAGTTGAGAAACAAAGGAAGTAGCTTGAGTAAAGGTTTTGTAGAGGAACCGGCTTGTTGAAGCGAGAGCTACATGGGAAGCTGGAAGCATATATTATGGCTAGATACCCACATCTTTTCTTTCGACTTAGTTAGGCATAAGATATCGGTTCCCTCGTTAGTACTCTATTTAGTTTCATGGCAAGTTCATGTCTCTAAGTTCCTTTCATGTTGCTTAACTGTGTATGTTTCGTGAATTTAGTTTCAATCATATATATCAACAGGAGTCGATCCACTCCATTAGTTTTAAATTTTAGTTGTTCGGTTTTGGGATTGAGTTCATTTCCCAAGCCTTTGGTATGCTCAATCTACATTCGAGAAAATTTTCCCAATAAGGAGATAATGTAACACCCAGCCGTAAGATCGAGACCCGAAGGGTGGAAATAGAGAAAATAGGAAAATCGGCACCGGAGTCGTAGAATGAGTCATCCAGGTGATTCGTGGTATGAACAAAGCGGAGGCGTTAAGTGGTGTTAAGTGGTTCCAAGTTTGGGATTAATATTATCATCGACGAGAGATTTCGGATGGGATGGCCAGTCGTCATGACTCCACATGGTCGTTTACGACCCATCGAGTGTACGATGGTGGAGTAACGGTTGATTTAGTTGTTCCCTTTGACAAATCGAGGGAAAGAGTCATTGTGTCCACAACGACTCGTTATGTGGCTCGTAGGAGAGGAATATCAAAGAATGGGAAGAGAGGTGGTTAGGAGGCAGATTGGTGATGACGTCATGTTCCCCAGCAGTAGTTAGGTCACTGTTTGGTCTTCCAATATGTAATTTTATACCAAATCACTAAAAGGATGTTTTAATAATTACTAAGATCCTAACTTCCTAATGACATCGTTTAAGCTTCCTAAAGAGTTTTTTAAGAGGGTTTAGCCTATCCCAAGTCATTAGGCTCCCGCACATTTCAAAGTATTGAGATTCCCTTCCAAGATCAAGCTAGAATTCTCCCGATTCTCTTAGGCTTTCTCAAGGCTTGTTTGGAAATTAGTATGCAGGAGTATGTGGGGCTATAAATGAGGGTTTTCTTCCCACTCTCTGCCCAAGCACTTCATAAAATTCATGATTTTAATCAAGTGTATTCATTTCTAGTGTTTTAATCCAATTTAATGAAATTGTCTATGATGTGCTTATGGGTCTAATCCTCGAGTTCTAATGTATATTTTAAGTCTAGTGGGAAGATTTTACATTCAAATTGATTATAAATTTATGATTTCAATTTATTAGAAATTATTCCCTATTATCCATGTTTATGAAAATTCAAGTTTATGATTTCATGATTTCAAATATGGTGAGATATCTACCATGCATAAATGTTGATGAACTCTTCACTTTTGAATCCATGAATTTTGCCCATAAAGACTATTTCAAGTAAGCATATGTTATGATTTGGCAAGCCCATGCAAGTAAATATGCTTAACAGTTACTAGCCAACTAACAAAATGCAGGTTATGATATATTTTGGAGTCAAGATTCACAATGTTCATATTCAAGTTATGTTTTGATAATATGACTATGAGCAATATCACAGGTGTTTTTGGGAGTAGTGTCTAGCAAGAGGGTAGGGGTTATGCGCCAGCGTAGGTATCTATTTGGCACCTTATAAGGAGTGTTTCACAGGCAGAGGGTACACCATGATATTACACTTTGTTAAGGTCCTTTGCCTAGCAAGGCTTAGCATGGCTTTTATCCATATGGACAAGACGTCAGATCATCATGCGCTCTTATGATGGTTTTTGGTTATTACGAGTCTTCATTATTCCTCATGCTTTCAGTTATTCATGTTTCTATATTATGATAGTATGTTTTATAGTAGACTTGACCAAATAATCGGTTTAAGTGTTTTACTGCCTACGATTTAGGATATGAAAAGTCATATGATATTATCTTTAAATCTTGGGTCATTATGTTAGAAGTTATGTTGACCGGCTTATGATTATGTTTATCTCAGATTTAGTTTAGCATGCAGACCTTACTCTCGTGATCTATTTCCTTTATATGTGTGATTTCAACTAATGTTTTACTAAAGCATGTTTTACTTACCTTGCATACTCGGTACATTCAAAGTGCCCGAGACGCATACTCTATGTCATATCTTTACAAGATATAGGTTCGGGTGATCAAGCTCGGTCTTGTCGATAGCTCGCTCCCATCTCGGCCAGTTCGGCCTTGTTTTGGGGAGTCCTCATCATCCGAGGACATCTATCGGTTTCAATTTTTCTTTTTCGGTTTGGTTTCGAGTCTTGGAGATAGGTAGGGGCTTGTCCCAGCATCTCATCCGATAGTAGAAACCGTCGGACCAAGATTAGTATGTTTAGCTTTGAGATTTAGCATTTGTGATGTTATCGTTGATATCGCTTTATGATATTGAGACTTCCATGAATTCATGTTTAAGTTTTAAATTTCTACTTTAATTTATGCTCTTGAGTTGTTATGCATGCCATGGGTTGACTTAGTGCATCCATGGTTCTGATCCACTATGTCTCGATGGAATCAGCTCAGGTCGTGAAATAAGCCAGAGACACGAACCTAGAATCATGAGGCTGACTCCAAGGCGACCTACGATATGATCATGACAACTATATGGCATACCTCAAAGAGGAATATGATGCCAAGCATCAATAGAATAAGTTTGAATAACATAGCGATCATAAATAGAGTCAACACTAGAGGCAGAGAATAGAAAATTCTACATAATGTCTTATAAGCCTCTAAGCGTACGATGAGGCGTGGGGAAACATTCCCAACTAGCTCGCTAAAATCAAAAACTAAATATATCATAATCGAGTGATAAATTGAATATCTTGAAATATGAGGACTCACCAACAATTGGAAGCCCAGACTAAAGCTATAGGGGGCGGGACTAACGAGCGGAGCGAGGCCCGTCGTCTGAACCCACATATCACGAAAGGATACATCATAGAGTATGTGGTTAGTATTTGGAATGTATTAAGTATGAAGGTAAACAGACATCTTTGAGTAAATATTAGCGAAATCCCTTTCGTATAAACATAAATCATAAGATCATGAGAGTAAAGGTTGCATGCTAAAATGCGGAATATGAAACATGTGTAGTCATAAGTTGAATATCATATCGAAAATAGAATGACCCAAGGAAAAATAGAAATCATATGACTTGTCTGTTGAAATTATAAGTAAAAGCTCGTAACGAATCATTGGAATTAGAGCATATTTGAAAAACATAATCTCATAAGTCATGAATATGAATGGCAGAAAACATTAGGTACAATGGGGGCTAGGTCTGCTTGAAACCATCCGCGATAGAGCTTCACCTTGATACCCAACTATTACACTCAAGTGGCGGAGTCGTGCAAAACCTTGTCGAGCTAAGGACTACATGATATAGATATCAAGAGTGAATTCCCCTATGAGGCGAGGGGAAGCTCACAAGAGGTCCCAATGTATATATAGAAACTGCGTTAAGCGCGTAATTACGGGACCCAGTTTACGAACCTGGCCTACTCGATACTAGACACTACTCCCAAAAACAAGCAAGGTGTTGACCATCATTTTTTAATGAAAATTTGAAATTATAATTACATGTGCATAGTCACGAAATCAAAATATTTGGGAGTCTTGGCTCCAAGACATACCATAAGTGAAAGTGGGAGTATAGACTCGAAAACCATATGGTAAGCTAATTTTATAGGCCGAGGCCGAATAATGAAAACATACTTAACCTGTGTGGGCGTACCAAAAATCTTAAAATTATGCATACTTGAAATAGACTTCATAAGTCAAAATCATATATTCATACATGGGTAATTTGTAAACATTCATTCATGCGAGATATCTCATCACACTTGAAATCATGAATCGCCAAATTTGTACATTTCATGAAACAAGATTAATTGGGTATAATTTTCTAAAATATGAATCGTGAATAAATATTCAAAATAGGTATAAAATTTCCCCAGCACATCTTAAAATATATTCTTTGGAACATGAAGGGAATTGACCCTTCAAACAAATCATAGAAAATTTTATTAAATTAGGTTTAAAATCCCATAAGATCATAAACTTGAATTAAGACTTGAATTCATGAACTTGAGAGGAAATTTGGACAAAGTGAAAGAAAGCTCTAATTCATAGCCCTACATACCTTAGTAAATCCCGAATATCAACTTGACTTTGAAAGCCAGAGAATTAGAGCGAGAAGTGAGGAGTTCTTCAAAAGGAATTTCTAAACATTGCATGCATGGGAGTTGAATGAATTAGAATAGGTTAAACTCCTTAAAAACACTCCTTTTATGGCTTAAAAGAACCTAGTTTCTTACTTGGAGCTTAGGATTACAAAAATACCCTTAATAATTCGCACGAAGAAAGTGGTCTGGCGGTCCAACAAGGGACCTAACGAGGCTCGTTAGGTCCCGCTAACATCATGATCCTCATTCGTTTACCCTCTTAGAATTTTCCCTTGAATGTAGGCTTCCCAACAAACGGAGGACTCGACATGTCGTTAGGTGGAATGAAGACTTGTATCGCATGCACTCGTCGTCACCAGAAAGTTCCTTCCTCGCACCACACAATGACCCACTTGATGAGTCGTAGTGACACCCACGACTCATTCCTTCCCTCGTTGAGTTTCTGGTACGCAACTTACTCGGCACAAGCAGGCATACTAACAACTCATTGGGTCACATCGTGAATGATCACACCATCCATAGTGAACCCACGACAATGACTCTTCCCGGTATGACACCTGCTTGCCGGGTCAGTCAACGATTTGTCATGTGTCTGACAGGTTGTTCTATGACCTAGTGCAGATTTTTACGATTCTTCGATTCAACCCTTGGAGTGCGATCTTAGAGACTTTAGGGGTATTACAATATCTACCCTTGGGAACATTCTTCCTTGAATGTGGATTAAGCATGCGAAGGGCTAGGGAAGAATTGCAATCCCAATTACGAACATGAAGTGAAAAGTGCAGATTCTCGACTCGGGCGAAGTACATGACTAAGCGAATTCATACATCATACATACATGCTCTGACATGAAAATGCTTGAGAGACATAAACTTGACATGGCGAATAGAGTACTAAGGATGCCGGTACCTCATGTTGAAGCGGGCGGGAAAGATGCGGAGTATCCCAGCCATCTACTCTCCTTCGGCCTCCCACGTAGCTCCCTCAACAAGATAATTCCTCCACAAAACCTTCACTGACTACTTCCTTGTTCCTCGGCTTACGAACTGGCCAGGTCAAGGATGTCAATCGAAACCTCCTCATAGGTAGAGCCTCCTTCACACCAATGCTCTCCAGCAGGACAACTAAAGCCGGGTCACCAATGCACTCATGATAGAGATATATGGAAAGCTTGGATGTAGAGGCTAATTCTAGTAGTAGTTCCAACTCATACGCCACATCGCCCACTCGCCTCGAGAATCTTGTAAGGGACAACATATCGGGGACTTGGCTTCCATTTCTTTCCAAACCTCATAAATCCCTTCATGGGAGACACCTTCAAAAATACCCAATAATTCACCTCAAACTTCAAATCTGTTCTCCTCACATTAGCATACAATTTATGATGACTTTGAGTTATTTTAGCCTTTTCCTAATAAAGCTGGACTTTCTCCATGGCCTCGTAGGCGAATATAGCCCTATTAATGTAGACTTGCCTACTTCAAACCATTAGATAGGTGATCTACACCTTTGCCAATAAGAGCCTCAAATGGAGTCATGCGAATGTTGGAGTGGTAATTGTTGTATGCATGAAACTCAATGAGAGGCAAATGATCATTCCAACTACCCTTGTAGTCAAACACACATGCTTTCAGCATGTCTTCTGCAAATACGAATAGTCCGCTTAGCGACCATGCTGTCTATGGGTGAAGCGCGTAGTAGCTTGATTTGAGTACCAAGTCCATAGAGCGATCTCCAAAATTGTAAGGTAAACTAAGTACCTCTATACGAGATTATGCAAGGATTAGCAGTGAAATTGAACTAACTCTAGAATATACAATCTAGCATAGACCTCGAGTTGGTCGGTAGTTTTGACGGACAAAATATGTTGCTTCCAGTCGGCATGCAAAACCACCCATATAAAAAGTCATGCGTCGGCGTGTACGAGGTAGTCACCTTGATGAAGTCCATGTTTATCGTTCCCACTTCCATGTAGGGATACTGTCTTAGAACGCCTCTGCATCACCACGATGCTCAACTTTCACTTATTGACAATTCGTACATTTTAGCCACGAACTCCATTGTGTCCTTCTTTATGCTATTCTACCAATGAACCTATAGGTAACGGTACATCTTTGTTGAACTGGGGCGGATAGAATAACGAGATCCATGAGCCTCACTCAACATTCGCTTTGTCAAGTCATCAACACGGGAAAACATAAACGACCTTGATAACAAAGTACACCATCTCCCCTTTAGGAGAATACCTCCACGCCGATTCTGGATAGCTTCCTTTATTTTTACCAAGATAGGATCCTCATCTTGGCAAGCCTTGACCTCGATCACGAATAATGATTGTATTGTTTGAACAATGAAACCACCATAGTTGAGTCAACAGGGTAGACACAAATGAGCAAGCCCGTAGACATCCTTTGCCAACTCCTTCCTCCCATCCTCAACATGAGACACACTCTCCATGGACGGAGTCTACTAAGGAATGTTTGCCACTACATTGGTCTTGATTGGATGATAATAGACACTAAATCTCATAGTCTTTGAGAAGCTCTAGCTACCTCCTTTTGTCACAAATTAGTCCTTTTGTGTGAACAATTACTGAAGGCTCTTGTGAGCCATGAACACATCTACATGAACCTCATATAAGTTGTGTCTCCAAATCTTCAATACAACCTGCTACTTGGCAACTCTAGGTCATGCATTAGGTAGAATTCTTCTCGTGCGTGTTAAGCTATCTAGAGAGCATATGCAATGACTTTACCATCTTTGCATTAACACGCCACCAAGATCAACTCTGGAGGCATCACATTACACAACAAATCTATTGGTGCCTCTAGTAGAGGTAATCACGGGGTTAAAGTGAGTCGAGTCTTTAGCTCTAAAAACTTTTCTCCACGAACTTGTCAGAGCCACTAAAATTTAACCTTCTTAGGTCAACTTAATTATGATTCGCAATTGATGAAAATCCTTCAAAAAACCTATTGTAGTATTTTGCTAAACCCAAAAAGCTCCACGATGATCCAAGGGCTACAATTTGGTCTAGGCAATTCTTACCGCCTCTATCTTTTGAGGAGTCCTGCACAACCTCGCTTGACACATGACACAAAAATTCTGCGGGTTGTTAGAACTCACACTTCTTGAATTAGGAAACAGCAGAAGCGATCCTTGAGGAATTAAGTAGCCTGATCACTTAAAGTGAGTGACATCCTCCTCCTCGCTTTGAGTATATGAGTATATCATCTGTATAGAACAATCATGAGAATATCCAAATATGACTTGAACACTATTATTCATCAAATATAAAAGTTGTAGGAGCATTCATTAGTCAAAGGATATAACTACAAACTCACAGTGACCTTACTTGGGTCTTGAAAGTTGTCATTGAAATGTTACTCTCTCTAACGGGGCGATGATAGGCTAGATCTCGAGTTTATCTTTGAAGCACTTAGCACCACGAGGTTGGTCAAACAAGTCTCAATCTGAGGAGGGGATACTTGTTCTTGATTTTGACATTATTCAAATGTCGATAATCAATGCACATTCTATGAGATCCATCCTTCAACCAGGAAAAGAAGCTAGTGCACCCCACTGCGGATTTACCGGCCCAGATGAAAACCTTATCAAGGAGATCTTTCAACTGCTCTTTCGGCTCCGTAGCTCTCACTAGGACCATTTTGTAAGGAGGAATGTATATAGGCTGAGTATATCGGGGAGAAGGTTGATAACAAGGCAATGTCTCTCTCGGGAGGGACTCTTAGTAGATTATCATAAAACCTCTTGGATACTCACACTATAAGGCCGAGGCGAAGAGTCGGGGTATCGGAGCAACGTCCTTAACTAGAACTATATGGTACACACGGCCTTTGGAAATCATCTTTTGTCCTTGAGATAGAACACAAAACGCTACAAACGGGCGGAACTACCTTTCCATTCTAGGGTAGCTCACCTAGAAATCGAAACTCTACGTACGGGTTTTTACAATTTCTTTGAGGCATAACATGCATGCAACCAATACATAGAAAATATAACATCAAAATAAGTCAAGTCCTAACTCTATTAGATTAGCTAGGGTGACTTTGACGGTATGACTGGCAATTTTACGTATACCATTGAGCTATAGTGAGCAAGTTGGAATGTTGGGCTCTCCTATCTGTATTTGACTTTAGAGCCTAATACCCCACCCACTCTAATCACATGCCTAGGTCTAGATGGGCAGCGGCAGATAGTGGTCTTGGGCGATGACCCTGGTGGGACTACGCGGTGTCCTCCGCGGACCTCTGCAAAACTTTCCATAACTCCACTTATCCACGGGACCTCCTAGCCACTCTCTCCTTCTCCTTCATTTGATACGCCTCTGCTCTGCCCAGAGTTTTGTATGACCCAATGGTGAGAGTCAAATCGATATTTAGCATAGCGATCACCCACTCTTTGAAAGAGTCTAATACTCTTTTCTAGAGCACTGCTCATACGAGCCCTACGTCTGCAACCATCTCCGGCGAATACTTGGACAATGGGTAAGCTCGAGGCATAATCTTAGATAGTCTGTGGTGGCAACTGTGACGAACTTTGCTTTCACTTCCCTCAACTCTCACAAGGAAGAACCTATCCAGAAGGTAATCATAAAATCATCCCAACACAGAACTGACTCGCATTGCTCTACCATTCTTCAATTAGCGGTACCATGTAAAGCCCACCTTTAGCTAATAGGATGCTAAATTTGCACGCTCCTCTCCGGTAAGCCCCATGTCACGGTGTCCTACACCTCCTCAATAAACTCATGGGGGTACTCATCCACCTTTGACCCCAAAAACTGCGAGGTGGATTTATCCTTAGAAAGTCTCAAACTTGAGGCATTACTATGTTCCATTACGAGGAACACTTGAGCCATTGCGTCTTAATTGAATTTAGCATTCATGGCACAATGCCAAGATACGAAATTAGCTCTAAACTCGACATGAGTTACCTCGGGCATAACATCGTTGGTGTTGGCGGAAGCTAGCGTGCTTGTATCCAATGTCATTGCCATCGCAATTTCCATTGTCATTCCCTTCTAGCATTCATTTGGCGAGGAGGCATATTTCTATTAACGTAGCATGAGTTAGAAGGATAGGAGATACTTTGTGCACGACATAGATCATGAAAGAGGAAATTTCCTAAAACATCCACGTAGTCTCTCCCTAGAGGTGTGGCAGCTTCACACCCACGTAGAATAGACTGCACTCAGTAAGCGGATTTCAAACACCCTAAGACACTTTGAAACTTTGACTTTGATATAAAGTTTGTCACAACGTCAGGACCCGGTCGAGACCGCGAACCTAGAACTACGAATGGCTTCAAGTTAACCCATAACATAAACATGACAAATATAGAGCATACATCAAGAATACAGGTACTTAAACATGAATAAGTGAAAGTCTAAATAATATATGATTATAAACAGAGTTAACACTCTATAAAGTTGAAAATTCTACATAATGTCAGATAAGCCTCTAAGGCGGCGGTAGTGAAGGACTTCAATATCCCCAACTAGCTCGCTAAAATATGAAACTAAATATATTATAGTTGAATGATAAACTAAATATGAAGATGAGGACTTACCATGATGGGGGGCCCGGACTAAAGCTGAGGAGCGGGGACTAACGGTGGGCCGAGTGCAGTGTCCAGGCACATGTTATGAAGTGATACATCATAGAGTATGCGGTCAGTCATAGGGAGTGTGCGAGTATACAAGAAAGATAGAACATGTTGAGTAAATATTAACTAAAATCATGCATATAAACATAAAACATAAGATCAGGAAGTAAAGACTAAATGCTGAAATCGAATACGAAACATGTATGAGTCATAATTTGAATATCATATCTTAATAGAATGACCCAAATCTAAAATACAAATCATATGACTTGTCAAAGTGAAATCATAAGTAAAAGCTCATAAAGGCGATCATTGGGTCAAACACATTTGAAAAACATAGTATCATAACTCATGAACATGAACTGCTTGAAAACATGAGAAGCGATAGGAGACTCGTCTGTGACACCATCACAATAAAGCTTATGTGGTCCCGATTATCACATTCCAGTGGGAGAGAGTCATCCAAAAACCTTACTAGAGTAATAGGAGCTACCATGATATCAATATCAAGTTGAAGGCCCTTATGGGGGCGAAGCTCACAAGGGGAGGTCCCATTGTATGTATAAACCTACGTTGAGGCGTTGTTTTGAGACCCGGTGCTACCTGAACCCTTTGGCCTGCCAGTACTAGGCAGCTACTCAAACATGAAAGGAACTCATCATCATTTTTCAACAAAGATGAAATGTAAATACATGCGTAGTCACGGAACCTTTGAATATTTGGAGTCTAACTCAAACATACCATAAGATTAAAGTGGGAGTAGACTCCAAAAATCGTATGGTAGTGATTTTTATAAATTAAACTAAATCATGAGAACATGCTTAACTTGTGTGGGCGTACCCAAAATCATAAAATCGTGCATACTTGGAAATAGATTTTATAAGCCAAAATCATACATTCATATATGGGTAATGTTGTAAACATTCATTCATGCTAGATGACCATCATACTTGGAAATCATGAATCGCAAGCTTGACTTTTCATGACTTGCATAATTTGACATAATTTTCTAAAATATGAAATCATGAATATATATTCAAAATAGTTATAAAATTTTCCCATATATCTTAAAATATTCTTTGAAACGTGAAGGAAATTGACCTACAAACAAATCACAGATAATTTCATAAATTTGGGTTAAAACACCATAAGATCATAAACTTGAATTAAGACTTGAATTCATAAACATATAGGGGAATCGGGGCATGAGAGTGAAGAAAACTCTCATTCATAGTCCTACATACAGGTAAACTCAATCTAAACTTGACTTTGGCCCAAGAGAATTGGGCGAGAAATTAAGGGATTTAAGCTTGATCTTCAAAGGGATTTAAACATTGCATGCGGGAGTTGAATGAATTAGAATAGGTTAAAATCCTTAAAAACACCTTTGGGGCTTAGAAGAATATAGTTTTGGACTTTGTAGCTTAAGAATTATGAAAATACCCTTAATAATTCACTTGAAAAAGTGTCACGCCAATCCCAACGAGGGATCTAACGAGTCGTTGGGTCCCTTGATGACTGTGGTCCTCATTTCATTTCCACTATTTGAATTTTCTCTCACAATCGAACTTCCCAACCGAGTGGAAGTTTCGATGGAGTCGTTAGATGGAGAACGACTCATCGCATGCACTCTTCGTCACCAGCAAGTTCCATCCTCCTTCATAGCCACCTTACGATGGCCCACTTGGCCCAGTCGTGAAGTGACACCATGACTCATTCCTTCATCAGTTAAGTCTCTGGACTCTGACTTACTCGTGCACACTTGAGCCTACTAGCGACACGTTGGGTCACATGAATCGTCACACCATTGTAATTCCCCGGAAACCCTAGATCAAACCCGAGTTTAAGCCAAAGAAAAAGTTTTTGCACGGGTCCGAGAATGAGTCATCCTGTAACCCATGGGGTAGGCCACGGTTCATGGAGTGACTCTGGGAAGGATCCATACTTGGTTGAAATTTTGGGAAATTGAGTGGCGCGAGTGTGATCACGAATCGTGATCAACACCATGAGTCGTGACGTGATTCGTGGTCGAGGTGATTAGAGACAGGAAATTGAAAGTGCATAATGGGTCCTCCTGACTCGTCCTAGGAACCACGAGGTCGTGGTATCATATGGTGACCCTAGGTGGTTTTCCAGAGTGAGGATGACGGGGAGGTATCACGAGTCATGGTCAGCGATAGCAGGTCATTGAAGTAGCTTGTGATGACTATCGGCGTACGATTTCAGAGTGTAGGCGTGATGTGAAACCATGAGTCATGGTCGATGACAGTGAAAATCGTCAGTCTCTCATTGGAGATGGCATGATATGATTTTGTGAGATTTTAGGGGCTCTTCGGTAATTTTTCTAAACTCTTAGACTCTAAAGTATGTTGTTTTGGGTTTTAATCAGGGGATTTAAAAGGATAAATGATTGGTTTTACTTTATTCCTCACATCCCCTCAGAAGTAAGAACGTAGAATCCTCTCAAAGACTCGGAGAGCAAAAACTAGGGCAATCGAATTCTCCTCGGATTTTTCAAGGGATTCTCTCGGGGATTTCCATCACCGGTATCTGGAAATTCAACGAGGAATAGTTCTTCCTTGTTTCCCCAAATCTGTTATTTTCCTCTTAGTTTAGCCCTGTGAATTCAAAATGTAGAAGATTGTCAGACTTATATCCTTAAAATTTTGAATAGTATATTTCTCATGATTTTAATTGCTTATTATTCCCTAGTTTTAGACTTTTATGAGAAATATATCTAGTGGAATAGAGATTATCCCTAAGTCTGTTGATAGACTTTAGGATCTTACGTATTGAACTAGTTTCCTGCAGCTTGATTTTATGATTGAAATACCCATTATTAGTGTATGTAGATTTAGTTAGATATTTACATATCTAGTCTCATTGAGATAATTAGACTCGGTGTTTTCAATAAATGTCAGGTGATCGGTTTGACTACGGTTAATTCTTAAGGTATCGATGGCCTTACTCCCGGTTATCGATGTGCCTTTCATTATCCATTTTGGTTCTTTGGGTGGTCATGACACTTATAGATAAGCACCTACGACTATCCTTAGGACCCGATTCATATTACGGTTTGTTCTTTAGGCGGTTACGACACTTAGATAAGCGGCTCGGCCGGTCTTGAAACTACTTAGGTGCGAGTCTGGTCAATAAGACTCTTGGGGTACCTCCGAGATAGGTACTCTACGGCTTAGTCTTGGACCCCGGTTTCGAGCTATCGGCTTAGTAGTAAGTCTAGGACTATCCGGTGGGAGTAGGACTTGGCAGGTGGACCGGGATTACAGCGCGCCCAGTTCCAGAACTACGTTGGCAAGTAGTTTATATTTTATTAGCCTCATGGACCCATACTGTGATCACTCGATCCATTGCCTCTATACCTGGCAAGGTATATTAGGTCCCTCTTGATAAATTGGCATCACATTGAGACTCCACGTCCCAGCTCACGTAATTATGTCGGTATAGACTCTCCCGCTGCGTCGGTTAGTTCGGTCTCGATTAGCTCGGTTAGAAAATTTTTAGACTAATCGATTCGGATCAATTGATGCAGTACTTGAGATTACCTCTGATTTAGGGCATGTCTTTGACCATCGGGCAGGGTCATTTGACCATTTCGGTATTATATTTAGTTTATTGATTTCAACGTTTCGATTGGTCATTACATGTCTTCTGGTTAAGTTATTTTTTATCTTTTGTGTTATGCTTTCTCCTACTAATTCAGTACATTCAAATTATTGACACATACCTTTTATGCTCTACTATTTGTGTCTGTTACGAGGTTCTCAATCTCAACGTCATTACTTGAATCTCGCCCCGAAGTTTCCGGTTGCATCGGTGGTGAGTCCTCAACTTTCGAGGATGAAGATTATTTCTCTTCACTTATATTTTCTTTCAGTTAGACTTAGAGGTTAGTTGGGGACTTGTCCCAGCCACTCGTTAGTTAGATGGCTTTCATACACAAACATAAATTGATTCCCGAAGCTTTGTTACGGTTGGTAAAACATGATGATTTAGTTCTTATTCATAAATATTTTATTTTATTATTTTAAAGCTTCCGCTATGTTATTACTCGGAATGGCATTGTTATGATAGACCATGGGTTGACTTGGGGATACTCATGACTCCAAGTACCATGTTTCGTCCATGGTATAGACTCGGGGTGTGACAAACTTAATATCAGAGCACTAGGTTAAGGGTATCCTAGGATGTTCAAAGCCGCATTGAGTAGAGTCTTTTTCATGGGTGAGAGCGTGCCACACTTATGACGGGGAGGCTGCGAGGCGTTATTAGGAAAACTCTCTTTGATGAAGCTTAGCCCCATCGTCGTCAGAGTTCAATCACGAAACATTCTCTAACTAGAGTGCTCAGTTTTGTTTTTAGTGAAATCATGCCATTTTGCTCGTGGTAATTAAGAAGGGTCGGCAACGCTCATGACTTGCCCACTGGCTCAACGGCCCCTCAAGATGACCGAGTGTCATCGCGAGTTTAAGTGGCTATCATTTTGCTCGCACGAGGCAGTAACAAATCGGGTGAACTGACGAGGTGGTTTGTAACACCCCAAACTTTCCTAAAATTCGAACAGGGAAAAACCCACAACGAAAAATAGCAAGAAAAATACCATAACCAAACAATGAACCTCGGCATGGTTCGTTGTAGGGTCCAATGGGTCATTAGGCGCTCATTGTTTCATTACGGAAAAGGCTGGCCGGAAATTTTCCCGGAACCCACGAGGGGATTGTAAGGGCCAGTGGCTTGATTGAGCTAGGTCATTATTTGTGGTCGTTAGGCAGATTAATAGAATTTTGAAGGAAGAATGAAACCAATGAAACAAACAACGGTTCTTTGTTTTGTTACCACGGCTTTATTGGATGGGTCGTTGGTTTGCAAGTTTGTTAAAATCTCGGGCTAAGTTGAGCCATTCTAGGTATATGGATAGACTGAGGCGAGGTAGATTTATGGAAGTAAGGTGTTAAGATCAATACCTAAGTATAAAGTGCATTACATGCAAATTATGGTCATAAGAATCTCTAGCACAAAGTTGAGTTGAGAGCCCACTACCGATTAGTGTTCGTAAAAGTTCTACAAAAGGTCAACTACCAAGCGACCATATTCTCATTTTAAAAAAAAAATTGGATGATTCAGAACGTAAAATTGAATCCCTTGAAGTCTTCTCTCCAACCCATCCAACCTTGCATCAATCGAGTTCGATGTAAAAAGTTGAGCGGTTTACTACGGCGACGGCGGGTAACAACGGACCTCGGGCGGGCGTTGTAGCGACCAATGACCGATCATTGGTCATTGGAAGCGCGATTCTAGGTCTTTTTTGGCAGTTTGGGGTATTTTGGTGACTACCATGCTTCTAACTCCGAAATGACATCGTTTTGGGCTTTCTTAAGGGTGTATTAAAAGGATTAACCTAGCCTAAATCCTCTTCCCCTCTCCGAAAGATCAATAGTTGGATTTTCTCTCAGAAAGGAGCTAGGGTTCTTCTTGACCTCTTCAAATCTTCTTGGAACTCTTCCAAGTAAAGTCAAGAGATCATCAGCAGGTATGTATGGTTACGAATGGGTGTTTACGATCACACCGTGCCCATTCTCACATTAATTCGCAAAAATCTAGCAAAAATTTCATGGGGTTTTAATTCAAATCTTGTGGAATTTTAATGATTTATTCAATAGGTTGTTTTAAATTGTGATTTAAATTATATTTTATGAATTTTGATCATATTTTTCAACTAATCCTATTATAAAATTATTGATTTCAATTTCTACTAAGTAAGCCTATTTAAGCATGACCTATGATGAATCGCTTTATGATCTTCTCTTCAATTGATGATATTTACAAGCCCGGTATAATTTATAATTTTTAAATATGGATTTATCTAATTAGCCATCATGATTTTGTGATTTACAAGTTATATGTATGATTTACAAGTATGCATGAAATCTATGATTCATGAATTATGTTAGTGAGCTCACGGGCCTTATATCATGGCTAATTCACATATTTACAAGAATGCTTATGATTATCATAATTTAACTAGCCCATGAATTTATGCATGTTATACTATGAGCACTATATATGTTTTGGGGTACTATCGAACAGAGTAAGTTCGGGGCCTAGGTCTTGCCCGGATCTCTCATAAGCCCAGGAGTGCCGTAGGTATGATGGGGCCTTCTTTGTGACTTTCCCCCTCCCAATTTGCCATTTTCTTGGTGATATCCCACTTTCATGGTTCTGCCCTTTAAAGGTATGGACACCCTCCCGACTAGCGTTACAAGAGTCGGGCTTCATGTGTCTCATATAGAATTTATATCGGTTAATAGAATCTTCCACTTGTTCCTCAAGATTTATAAATGTTTATGATTATGTAACTTGGCTCAAGTTATGTTCAGCAAAGCAATGTGTCTCTCATGATTATGATTACGAAGGTATTATGAATATTTTAAAAATCTTGAACCTTATGTTATGTTAGCATGTTACGATATTAGCGATATGAGCATGATGTCCTACTCTTATGATGTTTTATGAGTTTTTACATATTTTAAACGTCCAGATTTTACTTACCATGCATACTCGGTACATTCCACGTGCGCGCATACTTTCTATGTTGTATCTTTTCATGATACGGGACACTGTCTCTTAGGCTCATCCCCATCAATAATCCATTCGGAGTTAGCTCTCGGCCTTTTGAGTCCTGTATTACGAGGGCCATATGTTCGAATCTTGATGTTTCTTTTGTTTGATTTTTTCGAGTTAGTTGGGGATGTTGTCCCACATCTAACCCCATACGATATGATAGAGGCTTTCGGACTAATTGTAGTACTCGGCTATTATATATTTTAGTACATTCACTTATCAAGCTATGTTATGTTACGTTATGTTTCCTCATATCGTAAGTTCGGTATTCAGCTCTAAGTAATATGAAGTTAGATGAATGTTCATTCCATGGGTCGACTTGGAGTCTCTCGGGACTCCTTGTCTCGTGTTACGGTTCGGTTTCTACGTTCGAGATCCTTGGACAAACTTGGTATCGTTGAAATAGGTTTGGAGTGTCCTAGGGTGTACGAAGACGCGTTAAGTAGATTATTTTCATGGGTGTGAGCGAGCCACACTTATGACGAAGAGACTACGAGACATTTAGGAAATGTTTTCTTCTTTGCTGATCTATATCGTGTGATGAAATATCTTTCTCTCCTTCTAACTCGTGTATTCACACTCCAAGAATAATGCCGGACGGTGGAGGCAGAGGATCTCTCGAGTCATTTATCCTGTAGGAGTTAAGAAGAGCTAAGACGAAGAATTCGTGAACTTGAAGTAAGGAAATAAAAGAGTGGGGAATGCAGTATTTGGAGAAGTATGAACCATTAAAGTGGAAATAGCCTTAGAGGCAAATAGAGAGTCAAGAGATAGTGATTTATGCCTATCCTTAAGAAGTTGAAATCCTCGAATGATGACCTTTACGCTAAGAGGGATATTATAAGGTGAAGGACGGTCATGCCTTGAGTTCCATGCAAGTGGGAAGGTCGGGGATCGATGAAGTGGCAGGAGTCGATCACGCTTATTCGGGTGTCATGGTACTTCGATCACATGTGATACTCCATTCATGCCATATGTGAACCTGTTATGCCCATGTCTAAGTTCCATGTACTCCTTACGTGTATTGATTTTCAGTTCATAGAATGAGAAGCAACTCTCCGAGGTAGTGATTTCGGTCTTCTTCCATGTTCCATAAACCTCGGCTTCATGTCATGTCCCTTGTTATGTATGTAAACTCCTTGTCTCTCGGCATGCTCGGCTACATGGACTCGGTCCTTAAGATTTGCCTCATTGACTCGCAAAGATAGAGTATTATATCAAGTATATACCCATCTTAGATTTCTTAAATGATTCATGCCCATAATTTCCTTACTCTAAGCCATTATGAATATTCCCCATTATGGAAATGATGGTTAAAAGTGTACATTCGGATAATTCCCTATCACGCCATAAGTGCTTCGGTATGTGGGAGCTTTAGGAAGCAGGTTATCGGCCAAGCCTTGAAGTGTAACAACCCACGTGGTCATTTTGTGACTTTTAAGTCGTTTCCCTAGTTTGAACCTTTTCGTATATTGATTTTTCTATTTATTACTTGCGGAGATGGATGACACAATTTTCAAGATGATCTAATGAAGATTGGATAAGATTTACGGTTTTTGAAAGGTTTGAAGTTTGAAAGTTTGTTGAAGTCAACATTTCATGCATTAACGAGCTCGAATTTGGGTTACGAAAGTTGTAGTTAAGATAATTTGATTTATGACTTAGTTGGGTAGTTTTCATGGATCCAGAGCATTCGGGAGTGAATTGAACTTTTGGTTGGATTTATGAGCTTTAAGGAAAGTTAAGTTTGACCACGGTCAACTTTCGATCAAAACAACCTCATATAGGTGATTTCAGGATTTCCTTGGTCAGTAATGCGTTTTATGATTGAATTGCATGTTTGGTTTGTGATCGGAGGATTTCGGATGAGTTTAGGTGGATTTGAACAATTTGTGTGTTTTAGCGTGATTTTAAACGTAAAATGTGACAACTCGAGTTTCATTTTTTAGTTTTTTGAGATCGAAAATTATTAAGTACTTTCAAAATTCTTAGCATGAGTTATAGGAGTTATCTTAAAGTTTGGTGCTATTTCGATAAGTCAAGATCGGGTTTTATTAGAAAGATGAAATAATTCTTGTGTGAGAAAAATAATGTCATTAGGAAAACGAAGCACCAAATGGAGTTTTGATTGAAGCAGTAGATCCTTATCATTATTTGGGGAACTATAGGAAAAAGAATCATTACATTTTAGTCGTATGATGAAGTTATGACTATTTTAGTAATGATTAAAGTTGTTGGTGCGGTGTTGTTGCAACCCACATATAAATACTGAATAGTGTATTTTGCCTGAGGCGTGTTTATTTTGTATTTTGAGTATATTAGGAGTTCTAGAGTTCGGGAGGAGTGATTTTGCGGCATTCTTCTCTACATTTAAAAGGGGTAAGTATCTAAACCTTAATTTGGTATTTCTCCATGATTTCTTGATTGATTTTCATTTGCATCCGAAAATTTATTGGAGGAAAATTGGGGATTTTAGGTCTAGAAGTTAAGAAATTGTATTTTGATGAATTCAAAGTTGATTTGAGCTTATTTTTGATCAAATTTCATATTTGAAAGTCAAAGAGTGTATGACTTGCGTTTGGATGTGAGATTATCTTTATTTGTAATAGTTAGAGCTCTTATTTTGAGTTTATTAGATTCATAAATTTTCTTAGCATAATATAGATATTCTAGAACTTTAAGATGACTAAGAGATGGCTTAGCGTCATGTAGCTTTCACGGGGTCATTTATTGTTAAGCCACCAGGTTGAAAGCATTTTTATTAAATAAATAAGCTATTATTAAAATACGGTAGCCCCCAGAACTTGATAGGGATGTGACCTAAAAATCTTATATCTCTACACATTTCAAGAATATGCTTCTACTTCCTCTCGAGATACACTATTTTTGTTGAGGAGTATAAGCACATAAAAGTTTGATGTATAATACAAGAGTTTTGAACAAGAGTCACATTGAGTTTATAAACTCGGAGAAGAATTGTCAATACAATGCATTTTACCCTTTTATTAAATTATGTATTAATATAAACTAGAAATTATTTCAACAAAATACATACATTAGATTTAAGTTTTAATAGAACCAATCAAGTCACTCTAGAAAAATCATCAACAACTTTCGAAGTATTTATTACTATCACAAGATGCAAAATTTTATGGTCCCCATACATCAAGATGCTTGAGTCAAAACAAAACGATACTTCTTATACTAAATCATTTGAAAAACAATAATCTACCTTATTTTGCACAAAAGGAAAACAACATAATTTTTAATAATAAAATTTTAACTATCTAAGTAAATTGATAGAAGTTTATTTAATATTTTGGTTGAAGGATGTTCATGTATAAATATTTTTTATCTATCATTCGTTTTCACCTTCTCATTTAAGAGATCCTGAAATATATAGAAGTCAGGATAAAAAAATAACTAAACAGTGTAAAGTCTGGATACCTGAGATACTATAGGAGATAAAATTTGAACTTTGAAATATAAAATATTACCAGGGTATATGTACCTTAGTCAATGTTAGATTAAATATGAGTAACATGGAATTCATCTCACAGTCAATAAGAATACCTTTCTAGAGTTATCGACTCTAGTTTTGTAAAACTTTATAAATGCATCCCGAGGATCGAATATCATATGGTTATGTATTAATAATCCACTCATTTTGATCATTTACGATTATAAAATCAATATCAATACTGTTGAGTTAGCTATAGCGATAGTTTAAACATCATTTAACATATAAATGATACGTTATATTGATTTTTGTATTAAAAAAAAAAAAAAGGAAAGTAGACGTCGTTTTCTTATCCTGGAGGTTGAGTATTTAAAGAAAATTCATGTGAAATCGAGATACACCTTTTGAACTAACACTTTATGCATGACCACAACTTATGATAAGTATTAAGTAGAAAACCCTTTTTTTTGTTTAACCTGCTGATAGCCTATGATTTTAAAATAGTTTTTCTTTATGTGATTCTTCAACTTGGAAAACTCATAATATACATTATTATTTTCTTGAATCTTACTTGGGTATTACTAGGAACATTGTTGGACCTAGAAATGTATAAGACGATAGTTTCATAGTGTCCCTCATTTTCCATGTAGAGCCTAGGAGAGACACTAGTTGAAGCTGACCATAGTCTTTTGACTCTCATCACTCATAAGCATGGAGTAGACTTGATTCACGGTAGGTAGAGGGTCATAAGATTTGACTTTTGCTTAGATGTTAGAGTATTTAAGATCATAAGAAATTGGTAAGACTTACTTTAGATTATAAATGAACTAAGAAGTCTTTTGATTTAAGTAGTTACGGCAAGACGCATTCCACAAATCTTTTAATTTAGAGATGTAAGTAGAAATTATGGAAGTACCTTAAACCAAAGTTACAATTTCTCTATGAATGTTGAATAAATGAGAATCATCAACTTTGTCAAATCTTTCTTTAAAAATTCGGAAACCTGATATAAGCATTTGTAGCATTGGCTACATCACAGATCAAATTCTTTAAATCTTGAGTTCATTAGTCAGAGTACAGTGCACGTTCACATTGAAATTTAAATTTCTAAAAATTTCTCCTTTTTCCATGATCCATCTAGCATGCCTAGCTTGTTCCATTGAAGATAAATTTACATAGACATATTCCAATAGGAGTAATTATTAGTACTTCTCATCTAAAAAGAAATTAAGTAAATACATATGGTGTCTGGAGCAACATATAGAGGATATGTAAGCCTTGATCATAATGTCTTACATCCTAAATTTTCATCAACTGAAGAACTCATTTTAGTTATTGTGGTTCCTAGCCCCAAATACTTACATTTCGAGTCACTTAAAGATTCAAGATTGTAGAGAATTCCAATTTTTGCATGCGAAATTTTGAGAATAGATTTGAAATTAGTAGAGTAAAGAAAAGAAGGCTCAAATCTTGAGTGGGCTATAATAGTGGGACTTAAACTCACGATACCATATTGAATTCTTGTGATGTTATAAAGAAAGAATGGAAACGAAAAGAGAGGATAAAGAATATATAGAAATGAAGGTGAAGTTCTAAGAAGATGAAATTACTTTAGTGATCTCATAATTGCCTTTACTAATTATATCTATCTATATAAAGAAGAAACCTAGACTAGATGATGTGGCACTCTCTTAGACTAGAAACTCTAATTATCTTTATTCTCAAATTTTTGCATTTATCTTGTGTTTAAATTGTATTTAATTAATTAATAAAAAATAAAATTGATATATTTGTTTGGAATAGTTGTTTTGAAAAGTCTTAAACATTTATTGCTGTTGTGTCTCTCCTAAAAGCGTTACTAAGAATTAATTTTCATAGGAATTCCACGTTCCTTTCTCCATTTTATGTCATTTCTTGGTTACTTTTATATTCATTCATTTCCAATCACGTCGATACGGAGAGTTCAATTGTCTCTTATTCTTTCATTTTCTTTGTCATTTCTTGAGATATCAATAAAAGTTTCTTGCTCTTTTATTAAAACTAATTACTAATTTATGTTTGAATTTTTTTAACACTACTTTGATTTTGATTTTGATAATTAAAAAGAAAATCTCAAAATTTTTTAAAAATATTTTTAATTTTTGAAAATTTTAATTTATAGTGTTTTTTTTTATTTTTTTAGTTTTTTAAAATTATATTAAAATCTTTGATTAATTATTTAAGCTTATTAAAATATTTTTATTCGACACAAATTTAAATTTATACAAATGATAAAATGAACTTTGACTTTCGTTTTTGGGTATGATTATGGGTTTTCAAAATTATTTTAAATGTACATGTATGATCTCATTTGGTATTTTCTTTCTCTCTTTTAACATTTTATTATTTATTTATTTATATAAATTATACGATGAACTAATCAAGAAACAAAGAAAATATTTTTATAATTTCTTGATTTTGCAGAGATGAGAATTTACTTGAAAACTAGGGATTTGGTGATTGAAAAAGAAGGTAAAGTAGAAAACCTTTTTTTTTAAAGTGGAAATACTCATCTTTTATGATAATGAATTTCATATTGTATTATTAGACTTGTAATACATGATTATCAATATTTTTAGTATTCCCCACGTTATTTCTGAAAAATAATGTTGTTTATATTTTAGTTTTGAATGGACAATGTACCTCTCTAGCCTATGTTAGGAAATGAGAATGTGATCTTTATGCGGTGCTATGGTTAGATGAAGGTGAATATAATAAAGTGATGGTGGATCCTCGTTGAAAAGAACAAAAAATGAAGAAACTCTTTTGTCAAAGTATTATTTTATCATTTTTAACAACTCTTTTTAAATGAAAGTTTCAATTGAATATTTTTTGATCTAATGAAATATATTAATTTGAAGTTTTGTGGCTTCTCCTCTCTTTCCACAGTGTGCAGTTTGGTTTAAGTTCCTCAATTAGTCTTTAGTATGGTACTAATATAATTAATAATGGCATTTTTCAAAAATTGCTGATTTGACCAATAATTTGAATCCAACAAATCTATATCTAATATTTGCTTGCGGTATTATTTTCTTACATTTTGATTTTTTACATTTAATTATTTATTAAATAATTTCTTGCATGTGATATCCCAATGTCTTGCGACATAGACGACTTCTCCATCAATAAGTTTTATGACACTTTAACCTTGTTTACACAAAATTGATTTACTCAATGCCTTCAAATAAATAAGTTTGTATTTTATTTATATAATTTTTCATCTTTCGAACATACAACTAAAAGTAATTCAAAAATAATCCATGGAACATCATCAAAGCCTCAAATGCGACAAGTTTCGCTTCAAATGCTAGCTCTTAAATGACATGGTCCCTAAATACCCATAAAAGGTGTCATAACAAATTTTATGGTGCCAATTTATCTCACTTGGAGATCTAATTCAAATTTTAATGTAATTTTCATTTAAATAGTTGGAGAATCGGGAAGTGATGGCTATCGTGAGTGGGAATGAATATAGGAAGTTTGTATTTGTCTTGTAAATTATTTTGATCCTCCTGAAAGCATGTTGATCACAGTGCAGATGGCCCCTTGCATTTAGTTTAGAAAGTGGGTAGGGCTTACAAATTTTATGGAAGAGAGTTTTGACATTAAGTCCCTCTTTCTCATATATAAGCTGGCACATTTTTATTATTAATAAAATGGTCAGGTTAACTAAAAATTGACAAAAAATTAGCTCATCCCTTGATATATTAGGAGATAGCCATTTGTGATTTCTTTGGAAAAAAAGTACATTCTAAAGTATATAAGGTTTATTAGTTGTAATTCGGTGAAAAAATTAAAACAGCACATGTTATAATATCTTTTTTTCTTTTCTTAATCTTTATTGTAACTCCAAATTCTCCAATTGGAATAAAAAAATTTTTTTAATTTTTTTAAAATAGAGAAAGTATTAAAATTATTTAATATTCGCTTGAAAATAAAATTCTCGTCGTAAAGGCTTGTGGTTTTGTGCGAGATAAAGTCAGCGATATTCGACATCTTTGGACAAATATTATAAAACCAATATAACAAATTATATAGTCAAAAGAAAATAAGAAGTAATAAAAAAATGAATCGCTATTCAATACCAATATCTAAAACTACAATATAAATCTAACTTAGCATAAACTCCGTGGAACTAAACTATAATCAAAATTCATTTATTGTTGTTGAACTTTGTTATCATTTAAAATATTTTAGTAAAATGACATTCTTGTACTCCATATTAGGCACACCCTTAGATTCTTTCATACCATAAAAAGGCAGAAAATAAGAAGTTATATATGAGGAAGAAAAGAGAAGGGGAAAAAAAGTAGATAAAAATATTTCTTTAGCAAAAGAGAGGTGGAAATGATCGGTTGTCGTTCTTATCGACTTATATTTTTTTACCTTTGAATGGATAATTTTTGTTGTATTACCTTTCAAGTATCAAGAAATAAAGTTCAAAACTTTTAACTATTTCAAAAACTACGGAAACACCTAAAAATCAACAAAAACTTAATTAGTTATTATCTAAATCAAAGGAAAATAAAAAACCTAATGTTCAAACTTGAGGACTATTTCAATAAATGAACAGCGGAAATAGGGTAAGGCATCTATGTAAAATAAAGACCTTAACCTGATGACATGACATGCTTCATTAATCAGAAAAATTATTTTTTTTTTTCTTTTTGCATTTTCTTCTCGAGATTTTGAGTTTTACCATATTCTTTCTATTTAGGTGCTTTATTAAAAAGCCAAAGTCACTTTTATTAACCCTTTTTCATTACACCCTTTCACATTCCCAACTTTTGCACTTTCCCGAATAGTATAATGGTCTTTTCTTTTTCTTAATTTTTCAACACCTTTTGAAGGTTGTTTCTCCTCTATGGAAGTACATACATCTTTTGTTTTCAATGGGAGTTTTCAAATAATTTACCATCAATTTTATTCCCTTTTCATCTGTACATGATCCATATTTTATGCTTTTATATTCAGACCAAAAAAGAACTCAATAGTGTAAGTCGGTTTATAATAAAAAAGTTGGGGAGATTATTCATACTTTATTAGACTATCTTATTTTCAAGTGTTTTTGGCCAATTGGCGATAACTTGAGGATCTTAAAATGAATTTTAATTGAGAATGACTTGAAGATGGGAAATAAAGAGAAGAAGAAGGTGCATAATGTTGTCATCAACTTTGTGTCTCGGCAGAAAGCTTCATAATATGGCCCAAAAAATATAAACAAGTAGGAGATTTGTGATTTTGTTATGAGGTATATTCAACTTTACTCAACTTACATGTTTGTGATTATTTTTTACGAAGTAGGAAAAGAAAATTAACTGCCAACATTATTTCACGATATATGTTGTAATTGATTTAAAGATTTAGCAATCACAATAAATAATTGTCATATAAGAGAATGTGCTTGATTTGGTAGCATATTGACTATATATGCAAAACTAGAGTTGTAACATATTGACCATTTCATTTAAAAAGTAGATGTAGTTGTTGAATTATTTTTGTCTTTTAATATTATAATAGGTTATTTTTTCTATTTTGTGATAAATGCGTGATTGATGGACTATAATTTTATGGTTACTTATTTATTAGTAATATTATTCCTTATATAAAGCATATGTGTTAACTATGAGAAGTTTCTAAAGTTTTTATTATTTATTTTGTGGTACTTTGATTTTGATGGTTATTTTGAAAGTTTTATTAGGAACATAAAAGGGCAAAAGGAGAGAATCAGTCCCATAAAAATTAGTAAATTAACATAAAATTTGGACAGGGCAATGACCTTTTTGTATCTATTTTTTAGTATGACAATATATATCACTCTCTTTGCTTTTTATGCATTATTCTTGTGATTTTCGGTTTTGTAGATTACCAATAACTTTAACCATGGTCATTGAACTCATCCATTGCTTTTTCTCCTTTTTAAAAAAAAAAATATTCTTAGCATTTATGTGCTTGAAAATATTTGATGTAGATACTTGATAGTACTTATTTTATAACCAATTTAGGATTATCTACTCACTACATTTCTTTCTTCTTTTTTACGCCAGAAAATTTAGTGGTCATATAATATAGATAATCATTAAATATGATAATTAAAGTGATAACTAAGATTTGAACTTCTATTAATAGAAGCATAGAAAGGAGTACAAAGAGGAACAAGGATGACTCGTGTATAGGTGGTGTGGGTTTTCCAAGTGTCATGTGCCTTAAATTGGACAATGATTAAAATATTTCTATTTATGTCATTTCTAAAAATTGATTTATAAAGGAAAAAATAGTTTCTTTTCTTATCTTGGATAGACATAATAAAACCAGAGTACATTTTTTCAGTCCAAGTTGGAAGAACTAGGATATCAAAAATGCCATCACAACTTTTATTTTTATTTGTTTGTGAAAAAGTATTAAATATATGAGTTGTATCTTCCCTATTTTAATTTAATAATGTTAGGATAAATTATTTTACCTCAATCAATAAGAATCTCATTACAGCAACTATAAGCCCTTATCCCAAATAAACTTAAGATAGTTATACGAATCACCACTTTGTAAGTTACTTTTTATTTATGATTACAACCTATATTGCTTGGACCCTCTTCAAAATGTTGTCCCAAGTTGTGTTGGATTTTTACACGTAAAATAAATATATATTTTGAAGGAGAATATTTTCAAGATAAAAGAATATTGTTAGATTTGTTGATTGATAATTGAATATTACAAACCTATGCAAGTCACGATAAAATATTTATCGATGGTGGTTGCTGTATAATAGTACATGTATTAAATCACGGCCAAGCATGCTCTTTTTCTTTGTAATTAATAGAGAAGCAAATTCGTTATGACTTTATGTGCATACTTTTTCATTACGTGGTACAATAATTTTACTTATTTTCTAACACAGAATTTAATAGTTAAATATAATCTCTTCATTAATTGATTAGTCTAAAGTTGTATCCATAATTTGTATGGGTTATGAGAGGTATTTTAGCGTCCTAAGTGAATATCGAGTTGCTTCATATGACTACTTTACACTAAGCGGATCTTTTTTAGCTTTAAACTTTCAATATATTTCATCCTTGATGTCAGAGTTGATAGTAGTGGGAAGTTGAATTCCTTATCCTTACGCGGTGTTTGTGGTCAAGCACATCATGTAATCAATGATGCACTTTCAAAGTTTATCTTTGAAAAGGGAAATATTAAATGTGATATCTATCTAATTAAGGTGTTTACTATTAGTTTTATTGGTAACTCCACACACTTATTTAATTGTATTTGATGGTGCCATTTTCTATGCTTAAATGGGTAAAAGATGCTCGCAGGAACATCTCACTCATCAAAATGGACCTAAGGATTCATAAGTAAGGTTATGCAATCCATTCAAATTATATCTAATCATTCAGGGCTACATATATAGGTAGCGTAACATGTATTTTATTTTGTGATATGTGAAGCATTTTTTTGTGTCATTTATTGGAAAATTTTTTCTTCCATGGTGTCATCTTTCATAGAAAATTCCTCTTTAGTTGAAGTGGCTATAGAATTTGAAATTTCTAGAAATATTTCCATTTATATTTATTTTTTATGTATTTGTTGGTTTAGTTGACTTTCTCTTATCGATAATATGTATTAATATTTTTAAATTTGGTGCATGATGGCGATTGCAAAGACAATGGTATCAAAAGAAATTATAAATATTAAGTAAAAAGTTGCTATTTATATATCCTAGATACTTTCCACCTACTTGAGAAGAAAAGCGATTCTATTATACTTATGGATTTGCAATTAGGATAGGTATCTTTTTATTTATTAAGATTAATTTGAAATTAATTTTGAGGAGAGAACGCGATGAAAAAAGTGCCTATTTTATGTTGATTTACTATAATTTTAGAAACTCTTTCATTACGGTTATATTACTTTATAATACATTGAGGTTTTACTTAAGAGATTTGATTAGTTTAAACTTTACTTAGACATGTCTTTATATTTTCTCCCCAAAAGATTGATCAAACACCTCTTTTTCTTTTAAAATAAGCACTTTGGGGATTTTCAAGGTTTGGCCAAACATGTTATTAGTTTAGGGAAGCTAATCCCATAATTTTAGGATACTTTGGAGTCAAAGTCAAGTTCTAATCAACACAAATCTGCTAATCATGTCAATGGTCCAAATTCAAAATTGATCAACTAAGCAAATTGACTTCTACTTTAAAATGACCGTGCGAAGTGCGGAAAAGTACCTAATTACAACTTATTAATAGACTAGTAACTAGCACACACAGAAATGATCTAATTTACTCTTCAGTCTAAGAATTTCACTTCTACGAATTATTAAATTATATGTCAAATCAAATACTATCAAAGAAGATGAAAAGCCAAAAATAAAAATTTATCCAAACAATAACAAAGAAAAATTACCAGGAGGAAAGGAAACAATAAAAGGGTAAGAAATCATTAATATGGCCAAAGTGGTTGTTCAATTCATGAATCTTTTTCTCTTGTCTTACTAACTAATTGGCAAAGGCTTTATTTAGCAAAATAAATTTGCTCACATTATTTCACTAGTTCACATGTTAGTTCATGAACTAGAATATTAATTGTCTTAGTTTTTAAAATACATATATGAATTTGGTAAGTCTTATGGTGTTATCCACAAACTTGTGAAGAGATGAAGTGTGAACTTATTAGTAATGATACATAATTGTTAGGATAGATATATTAAGGAGTTCACCTGTAAATAGTCATATAATCTAGCCATTTGGACTAAGTTAAGTTGAATAGAAAAATCTTTTTCCTCCATTTCTCTTAGTGAGATTTGAGGTGTGTTTTGTTGTCTTATTATTCCAAATTTCTAATAAGGTGGCATTAAACCAGTACATTCGGGGAGACAACTAAACTTAAGAGAGAAGTTGACTATCTTTGAAAAACTTCAATCCAAGTTCAATGCTCCCACTAAAACAAACTATGAAAATTGGTGCATCCAAATGAAAGCTTTGCTTGGAGCATATGATGTTTGAAAAATGGTGAAAAGTAGACTTGATGAAGCGAAGTGCCACCATAATAAGAAAAATTAAAAGGATCTCACTTTCATCCTTCAAGAATTAGATGAAATGATATTAGAGAAGGTTGAAAGTGCAAGCACTTCTAAGCAAGCATGAGATATGCTTCAAACTTCCTTTAAAAGTTTGGACAAAGTAAAAAAAGCTTATCTTCGAACCTTACGAGAAAAGTTTGCATTCACGCAAATGAAGGAATCCAAAATAGTTTATGACTATATTTTGAGAGTCTTGGCGGTTGTCGATCAAATAAAAAGATATGGTGGAGTATTGAATGATAACGGGATTTTGTAAATTACTATGATCTCATAGTTTCAAAGTTTAATCATATTTTGTTTCCATTCAAGAATTCAAGAATTGGAGCTGAAGCATAACATAAAAGAACTTCCATGTATGCTCTACAAGCACATGAAGAAAAATTAAAGAAATCAAAACAGAAATAGGTTTAACAGCACACGAGAAAAATATTTTCGAAGGAGAAAGATTGTCATGATCAGAGGCATGGACTCGGATCGTAACACGAGATCTAAGAACCGTAGATAGCTCCAATAACCCATGACACATGCACATGGAACATTCTTGAGGATAAGTAAGCCCCGGAAATATAACATGAGCATAACATAACATAAATGAAAGCCTGAATATCATAAAACATACGGAGCCACAAGTCAAAATGTTGAATGCAAAAATAGCGATGCAAAAAGCCTCTAGTCATAGGATGAGCTTATGGGACCACACACAATTAGCTCTACTAAAGTCACGAAAACTTGAAGGACATAAAAATAGAAGACATGCATCGAAATAGATTTCCTCAAATAATGAGGACTCACCAAGAGCTAGATTGAACTAGATCAAGAGTAAATCCCAATGGCGAGCCCAGGGCGAATCACTCAAACTTAGACGATATAGCGTAAAGTATGTGGTCGGTACTTTGAATATCTTGAGAGTTTGTAAATTTGGTTAAGTAAAATATGAGAGTAGGGATAACATGCAAAAATCATAATTATGAGATAGACATAAACATGAGTGATTCATTAGAAGCTAAAGCATAAACATGAGTGATTTCATCATGTTTATAATAGTCACATAAATGATCCATGTCCTCTAGCCTTTTGAATTAGTTAAGTTGAATAGAAAAATCATATTCCTCCACTTATCTTCTAATGAGCTTTTGAGGGTGTCCTTTTGTTGTCTCCACTCTGCAAATTTCTAACAAAGACAAATTAAAGATTTAAATTTTATATATATCAATATTTTCAAGGAGAGTTTCAAGGTGAGTCCGAGATTAGGAATATCAAAATACTTTGACGCATAAATGAAGGCGTGGATCATAAAGTTTAAGCCCCAAAATTTGGGGTGTAAGTCAGAGCGTAAAACGTAAGTCTCGGGCGTAAAGTATACTCCAGAACATTTAATTTGGTACATAGTTTTAAAAGTATTTTTTTCTATAAATTATATTTTTTTATTAATTGGTGTAATGATATTATATCATGTTTTTATTAATGTAGTGATTTTTTTCTAAAATATTTTAATAAAGAAAGCAACTTAAAAAGAAACTATTGACATAAATAATTTTTTGATGATTATGCCTAAAATTGATAGGATAAGTTCTATAGCATTATGTTGCTAAAATAACTTTATCTATATTTGGCATTGCTCTTACATTATTTATCTTCTCTTTTCTTTGAAATATATAAACAATAATCGGTACGATTATTAGTTGAGGGTGGGAAGGACTAGTAGATGGAGATGATGATCGATTGGATAATATTTCATTTTAAAGATTATATTATTAACATTTTATTGTTGTTACTTTTCTCAAATAATAATTATAATATTTTTCTATATTATTCGTGATTTATTTAAATTTATTTGCAAAATTATTAAATATTGCTTTTACTTATTCTTTTAGTAATAAAATTATAGGCGGGATGCGTGAGATACGCGGCTGTGGAAATCCATAGGACTTACGCTCAGTGTTTGGAGCGTACACCTCGGCCCATCTTTTGCATAAAACATCTTTTCTAAGCTCTCTACTTTTAAAGCAGCGATATAACTCTAAATGATAAATTGAGAGAATTGGATAGAATATCAAATTATGCTTTCCAAAATAAAATTTTTCCATTGTCTCTTTGTAGCTAATGTCTAAGGTCTAAAACGAATATTACCTAATATTATTTTGTGCATATGTATACGAAGTTGAGGCTACACTTTTTGCCTTGTTTATAGGCTTTGAAAGCGTACTTATATCTTGTCATGTTTAGCCTTTAATTTACCAGAGTATTTTTATATTTTCTCCCCGTTAAAATACAATGTACGGGACTCTTTTCTATTTTCTTTTTTTAATAAAAAAAATTTGGACTTTATTTTAATAGAATTTTATAAAAATCAAAGATTTTATGATATATATATATATATGTGTGTGATGTGTGTGTGTGGTGGGTGGGTGTGGGTGTGTATGTTTAATTCATTGCACTTTCATAATTATGTCTTCGGAACTTAATATTTGTTATACCTTAATAATTCATCGGATATATTTTTATATTATGTCTAAAATGTTGAGTTTCACTTAATTCGATAGGATTTACATTGCATCCGGTTTGCTAGTAGGTCGGAAGTTTTGAATTACATGAGAGTTAATTAAATATGAAGTCACCGTGGATCCTCGCATAACTAGTAGCGTATACGTATATTAGAGTTGGCTAATCGAGACATTATTTATTAAAAAATTATATTATGTATGTAAAATATTATATAAAATATAATTTAAATTTCAAATATATATATATATATATATATAATCTTAAATACTCTTGATAAAATTTCTAACTTTTCGCTCCACGTGACTGTATAAAATAGTAGAAATGATTAATATATGATTAAACCACGCACATTTGGGAGTAGCCGCACATTTGGGAGTAGCAACACTGGCCAATAGTTTGTCCAGAAGATGACCTGCAGATACACACCTGGTGATTGGATAGACACATGACAATTAATCAATTATGAAAGTCACCGACTCTTTCCATGTGGCGGACCCCAATTTCCTTCATCCTTCTCATTCTCTTTCCGTTAAGGCTTGAGTGGAAAAGTGTTAAGAAGTATGTTCTATAATTTCTTAACAAAAAATTTTAATACCCATAATGTCATAAATGCTCTATAATTTCTCAGTCAACAATTATATCACCCCTAATGTCATAATTTCATTCAATTGTTGGTTGTTGGTCCGTTATATTAAGTTTAGTGCATATTATTTAAGTTTTTATATATGTATTTATATATTGATGATATAAGAAAATTTGTACTCTATCGGGATAGATGATTATTATAGAAGGTCTATTAAGAACATACTTTTTTCAATTCAAATTATTTGCTTTGAATCTGAGTATGAGAATTAAATTAGCTAATGTTTAGGATGAATTTGGATATAGAATTTTTTTTATTGGAGTATCAATTAATGCATCATAGATTTATAACTTCTGATCAATTTAGAAGTGATTTCAATTGCGCAAGTTGTTGTTTTTAGTACTATCAGTTCATAATACGGTGCATTGAGTGCTTACACTTTCCTGTTGCCAATACCATGTTTTGGTACCACCTATATTTTGCACAATCAAATGGATAGCACAATGAAGTGTGAAACAGACAAAAACAAATCTGTAAATTTGCCAAATTGGTTCTTCTTTCCTCTGGTAAGTGTAGTTTGTGATCATTATCCATAATCAAGCAGTCAACAGATTAAAGTGGTCAGGAAAGAAAGGACAAAAATAAAGACTACAATAAAACCGTCATTGGTCAACGGGGTTGGATATTTTTTTAAAAAAGATACTACCTTATTATGAAAAATAACAAAGGCACATGTAACCTAAATTGATGTTAATATACGTAACAATTATTCCATTATAGGTGTTCTTCATATCATAATCTTTTTCTCCATTTTTCCCCGCCATAAAAAAAAAATTGTGGGCTTTTTTCTCTTCCCGTCACATCGAAAATTTGAATTTCTTTTCATTGCTTTTGTAAACCAAACACCATAAATTCCACCAAAGTAGTACTACTACTTATTAAGGGATGGAGATATATGGCATGCCATGTGGCCAAACATAAATAATTCTCTACCACCACCATAGGGGGCGTATTCACAACTCACAATAAGTGTGATTTAGAACTTCAATAATCGATTAATCGATATTTCAATGGTTTTTAACCCAGTTGAGCATGTTTACAAGTCGATAGGTGATAATTTTCAAAATGGAACCAAATCGACCGATACGCAGCCCTATTTCTAACTCCATTGCTTTTTAGGCTGCGAGTCTTGTGCAAAGCTCACATTATGCATGGAATCCGGGAAGAATAAACCACGAGGGTCTATTTTCGGCTCCAACTTTATAAATTATTTCAAATAAGTATTTTCTTTTCTCCTTTACAAACAAGTATAATAAATACAATTTTATCTTCAACTATAATTTTCGTAAAATATAAAATATTTAAAATCTATGTCCAAACACCTATTTAGTTTAGTTTCTAGAGTAAAATAAACAATACATAGTATATGCATTGATCGGGTAGGAATAAATTAATTTTTCTCGTGTTACGAGGCAACATCCTAGTGTCAAACCATGAATTTGATTAATTGGCTGAGCTATAATGTTAGATTTAATATGGTGTAGGCCAGTATCAGGAGGATCAATGATCCCGCTAGAACCATTGGACCTGCAATGGCTAGCAATGACTTACCAGAGGCAATATGGGTGTATATCATTGGACCAGTTTGTGGAACATTACTTGGGGCATGGTCCTATAATTTCATTAGGGTCACTGATCAACCAGTACAAGCAATAGCACCAGGACAGTCGTTCTCATTTAAACTTCGAAGAATGAAGTATGGCGACGACGAAGAACAAGGTGTAAACAAAGACCCTCTAAATGATTTGTGATACTTTGGCTGCATAGTAACTTCAGAGACATGTGGTTCTTCTGATTTATTGAGATTCTTGTAATCAATTTCACCCCTCTTCTTTTCTCCTCCTTTTTATGTGGTAATTTCTGTATAAATTGTTATATCCGCAACAGTGTTAGTTGGAAAAGTTCTAAGAAGAGGACATTCTTAATCACTCGAATTTTTCTTTATTAATTTCCTCTACTTGTTTACAAACTCTCGAAAACAAATAAAAAGAAAATACTCTTATGAAATAATCCAAGAAAGAATAAGAATATTGAGAGAGAAAAGAGAGAAAAGTACTTATTTCTCTTGATAGGATGAAATATAATGAAGGAGAGCGCTTATTTATATAGGGGTAATTTCTAACTTTTCTCAAAAGATAGACTTTCACTATAATATAAATCACATATTCACTACAATACAAATATCTATAGTGTTACTATAATATAATATTTATAACACTTCCCATGTCTATTTGATAGATAATGTATATGTATTCCTACAATTAAATATGGAAACCAGAAAAGGAAAGGAAAAAACCACAAACAGACATAGACACACACATGGTTGAGTAACAACGTGTCTAGATTCAGGTGAGGATAGACACTTTCCACCCAAAACATTGAGTTCTCTCTCTATATATATGGGAGATGAACAGAATTTCTCAGAGCTAAAGCTCAAGGCACCAGTTAATTGCCTTAAAACCCCTCTTTCAATTCACATAATCCGTCTTACAAAGCACCATTTATAAACCAGCTTTTATTTGTCTCTCAAGTTCATCAATGGAGAGTGAACGTGGGAACTCTAGCAAAAGTATAAAACCAAATGAATTGGTGTTTGACGAAGGTCCAAAGTCCGGCTTCTCCTTCCACTACCTCTTGATATTTTCCAAGAGTATTATCCACCCAGTTTTCTCAAAAGGTTCGACTTGTTCATATATAGATGGATATCTATTAATCTACACGCATGCATGTGAAGTTGTTTTGTCTTTTGTTTTTAGGTTAAAGTGGTACTTCCTTTTTGCTCGAGTGTATGAGTTGTTGTCTTTCTATATATTTTTGAGCAATTCTTGCAAATAAAAGTTATGTCCAGATCCAACTTCTGAAAATGACATCAGAATTAGAAAAACCATCCATATTATTCTTGATTTACTCAATGTGTCTCATGGTATATCACACACGCTCGCCAAATGTCCAAGATTTGTGCGCAGATGATGTTAAGTCCTGCCTTGGTTGTGGAGATGAGTTATTTCCTCTGTATACGATAGTGAAAATTTTCTTTATCAGCCAACTTTTTGGATACATTTAGGAAAAAGTTCCATTTGCTATCAGCCTGGTAAATAAAAAAACCAACTTTCGTTCTTCTGTTGTGTTAGTATAATCCGTAAGAGAAGCAGAAAAAGCAGATTATTGATCATGAGAACTCAATGAATAATTTTGCAGGTAGAGATAATTGCAACGTATCTATTGGTGTTTGTGACTTGTGGTGCAGCAGCTATTAGTGGGAGTGATGAACACAAAGTGTCGAGGCTTGGAGCCTCCGTAGCAGGTGGACTCATTGTCACTGTCATGATATATGCTGTTGGACATATTTCCGGTGCGCATATGAATCCTGCTGTTACCTTTACAGCTTTACCTCCGTTAGACGCCCATTTCCTGGAGACAGGTCGGATATTTATTCCTTCCTACCTAATTATTGCTTCTTTAATATTTTTTCAATTATTCTCTTTCTAGTACGTCTGTCCGCAGCCTATTCCTCCAGAAATTTAAAAAATAAATATTTCATTCATTTCATTTTAGGTGGATTGATTTTTAATTTTTTTAGATAAATAACTTAGCATTCAACTGATGATGCAGCTAAAATTCAATCTTTTTGCAGCTTAGGGTGAAACAAATAATATCATATTTATTTTGAAAATATATAACAAAAATACTTAATTTTATAAAGAGATCATGTGTTCACGTGCATCATCATTTGGGCCTAAATCCGTCTTTGCAAGGCACTGTTTCTTTTTTTTTCTCCTCAAAATAGTACTAGCACCTTTTTATATTTGAAAATAAATTCACTTCAAATTTTCCACTATATTTTTATATTGTTCAAAACAATAAGCTGAAAAAGTTTTCATTTTTATATTATGTTGAATTCTTGTGATAGTGTAGGAAAAGAATGAAGACAGAGAAGAGACTAGAAATAATGTAGAGAGGGAGATGAAGTGCTACGAGAAAGAGATGAAATTACGTTATTGATTTCATAATTGCACTACTAACAGTGCTTATATGGAAACTTAGCGAATAATTAACAAAGTACCTAATTATAACTCATCAACAAACTGGTAACTACCTTTAAGAAATGACTTCTTCACCCTTCTAGTCTAAGTTCCATTTCTCTCAACATTCTCCCTCAAGTTAGAGGGTGCAAGCCATTGAACATTCCTATTTTGAAACATAAGTATTCATACTGAATTTTGTTCATCCTTTTGTCTATGGGTCAGCTTGTTGATGTGTTGTAGGTATATACTCGATTCACGATTATTTCATTCGGAATATTTTCTCTTATAAAGCTGCAATCTATTTTAATATATTTTATTCTTTAAGAAGCAGTCACTATTTACCTTTGCATCTTTACCATCAATATTGACTTGAACTGGTAAGCGGCTTGAATTCCAACTACTCTGAATGTACGAGTGCATTGTTAATTCGTCATAATAGGCGTTGAACTTCTATATTCAACCGAAATTTGAACTTCTATACACTATACCTTGCTTTTTATATTTTCAAGATATTAATGAATCACTCACATGACTAGGAATCTTGTTATAGATTTTTATAAAATTTGGACATCTTTGCCTAATCGGCATCATAGTAGGCTCAGATTTGTTCCTTACTCTTTGCTTGGTAAGAGTATTCCTTGTTCAGGTTGTTGTTTGGCATATGTTACTATTTTCGTGATTGCTTATAAGTGTGGCTTCTTAGATTGATACAGAAACGAGGCTAAGTGCGCATGCGTAGGATATATCTAGTTGGTTATGGTTAGATCTAGTAGTTTTTCAATAAATTTTTAATAAGAGCCACATATATTACAAGATCAGTCTACCTTTTATTTGAACTATTCATATGATCATAAACCTCTTTGGTGGTTAACTTTATATTTGGATCAAGTGGTGTGCCTAGTGGTTTGCGGAACCTAGTCTTGCTCGAGATATAAACTCCAAAATAAATTGTTTGATGCATCAGTATCCCTGAATTTGATTTGGTAAATTCAATGCCCAAAAGTTATCTTAGTCCTCCTAAGTCTTTCATTATGAAAACTTGATGGTGTTGTCTTAGTTTCTTTTAATCATTTTATAGTTGCTAGTACTAATAAGCATGTCATCAACATATACTAGGATGACCACCAAATTATTTCCAGACTTCTTTAAAAACAACGAGTGATCAAATTGACTTTATTTAAATTCAAGCATCGGAATTTCTTCTAATAGTTTTGTATTTCATTGTCTTGGAGTCTATTTCAGGCTATACAAGAATTTGAGAAGTCTGTAAACTGGTCTTGTCTCCCCCTAGCTCTTAAATCCTTGACCCAGGTCCATGTAGATCTCCTTAAAGAAAGGCATTGTACACTTCATTTGATGAATGTGTCAATGCTAATAAGTAATGGCTAGTAATGACCTCACCAGTAACCATCTTGACTACATAGGAGAATGTCTTTTGATAGTCAATTTCTTCTTATTGATTGTAACATTTTTCTACTAATCTAGTCTTAAACCTCTCATTTCACATGTATCTTTGTATTTAATCTTGAAGACGACACAGCCAATTGATTTCTTTTCATATCTAGGTTTTATTGCTTTTTAAAGCAACTATTTTTATCTGCATAATATCAACTCATCTAGGATCTAAGACATATTCAATATAGGATAAGCTCTATCTCAATAGAACTAGAAACTACAAATTCTTGATAGGTGGAGGAAAGATGATCATAGCTGATATAGTTGACAATACTACAAGGTGTAGTAGATTTTGATTTCTAGACTGTAACAAAATCCTTTAACCAGAAAAGTATTGCCTTAGTTCTAGAAGATCTTCTGTGTTGTGATTTTGATGTGCTTTCCTTCAAATGAATGGATTACCCAATAGTTATTTTGAGGAAGAAGGCATAGAAGGTTGAGATAATAGTTTAGTATCGGCGAGCTATAAGAATTTCACTATTAAATTCTACGCTAGTTGGACACAATCAGAAGGTAATATCAACTGATCGATTACAAAAATCAAAAATGAAGCTTGTTGACCCTTCTTGGAATGTTTGAAAGGGAAAATAGTTTATCAAATTCAAAATTTTTGTTGATAAGGATCAAATTATTAAAAAAGTCAATGAGTCTATGACCCGTTTGGGTGTGAGATATCCCATATGTATAACAATTATAGCTCTTATTTTGAATTTATTAGACTCATATATTGTCTTAGCATAATATAGATATCCTAGAACTTTAAGATGACTAAGAGATGGCTTAGTGTCATGTAGCTTTTCAAGGGGCCATTTATTGTTAAGTACAGTTGAAGGTATTCTATTAATTAAATGAATATTATTAGAATACAGTGATCCAAAAACTTGATAGGGATGTGACTCTAAAATCTTATATCTTTACACATTTCAAGAATATTCTTACACTTCCTCTCGAGATACACTATTTCTTGAGGTATAAGCACATAAAGTTTTATGTCTAAGACCAAGAGTTTTGAACAAAAATCACACCTTGTGAGTTTATAAACCTGAAGCATTGTCAGTTCTAATGTATTTTACCCTTTTGTTAAATTATGTATTCATATAAACTAGAAATTATTTCAACAAAATACATACATTAGATTTAAGTTTTAATAGAACCAACCAAGTCACTCTAGAAAAATCATCAACAAGCTGAAGAAGTATTTATTACCATCATAAGATGTAATCTTTATGATCCCCATACATCAAGATGTAACATATCAAAGCAAGCAATACTTTTTATACTACTATGGAACGATAATCTACCTTATTTTGTACAAAACAAACAACATAGTTTTTAACAAGTTTGAATTGCAACTATCATAAGGAAATTGATGAGAAATTTATTTAATATTTTGGTTGAAAGATATCAGAAATTATAAACCATCTTTTTATTTACCATTCGCTTTCACCTTCTCATTTAAGAGATCCTGAAATAAGTCAAGATAAAAAATAACTAAGCCCAGTGTAACACTACGGATATACGAGATAATATAGGAGATTAAATTTGAACTTTGAAATATGGAAAAAATTATCAAGGGTATATGTACCTTAGTCAAGATATTGGAACAAATATGAGTTTTACATAGGTCACATCTCCTATCAATAAGAATACCTTTCTAAAGTTATCGGACTCTAGTTTTGTAGAACTTGTAAGTAAATTAGGATCAAATATCATATGATTATGTATCAATAATTCACTCATTTGATCATTTACAGTTATAAAATTAATATCAATGCGATGAGTTAGCCATAGCCCATTAGTTTAAACATCATTTAACATATTATGATCTAATTATATTAATTTTTTGTAAAAAAAATAAAAGACAAGGCTTTGGGACATCTGATTTTCTTATCCTGGAGGTTGAGTATTTGAAGAAAACTCATGAAATCTGAGATACACCTTGTGAACTAATACTTTATGCATATTCTGACATTATAAGTATTAGAAATACAAAACCCTCTCTCTTTTTTCTTAACACATGCATTGCTAGCCTATGATTTCAAAACAGTTTTTCCTTTGTGTGATTCTTCAACTTGGAAAACTCATAATACAGATTGTTATTTTTCTTGAATCTTAGAGTATTTCTAGGAGCATTGTCGGACCTAGAAATGTATAAAGCCGATAGTTTCATAGTGTCCCTCATTTTCCATATGAGGGCCCTAGAACACTAGTTGAGCTGACCATAGTCTTTTGACTCTCATCTCTCATGAGCATGGAGTAAGGCTTGAGTTCACAGTAGGTAAGGGTCATAACCAAGATTTGACTTTTTGCTTAGGTGTTAGAGTATTTTAAGATCATAAGAAATTGGTACAACCTCTGCCATTATAAATGAACTAAGAAGTAATTTGATTTTTCGTAGTTACAACAAGACTCATCCCATAAATCTTTTAATTTAAAGATGTAAGTAGAAATTGTGGAAGTACCTTGAACCAAAGTTACAATTTCTCTATGAATGTTGAATAAATGAGAATCATCAACTTTGTCAAATCTTTCTTTAAAATCCACCGACACAATATAAGCATTTGTAGCATTGGCTGCATCAGCGATCAAATTCTGATCTCTTGAGTTCATTAGTCACGAAGGTACACTTGCACGTTCACATTGAAATTCAAATTTCTCTGAAATTTCTCCTTTTTCCTGATCCATCTACCATGCCTAACTTGTTTTAATCAGAAGATATATTCACATAGACTTATTCCATAGCGGTAATTATTAGTACTTCTCATATAAAAAGAAATTAGTAAATACATATGGTGTCTCACGCGGCAACATATAAAGGATGTGTAGCCTAGATCATAATGTCTTGTCCTAAATTTTCATCAAGCGAAGAACTCATTTCGATTATTATGGTTTCCCTAGCCCCAAATCTACATTTTCAGTCATCTTAAGATTCAAGATTGTGAAATTCAATTTTGCATGCAAAAATTTGAGAATAGATACGAAATTAGTAAAGTAAAAGAAAGAAGGCCCAAATCTTGAGTGAGCTACAATAATGGGCTCTTAAACTCGATACCATGTGTCAATTCTTATGATGTTATAAGAAAAGAATGAAGACCAAAAAGAGAGGAGAAAGAATGTAGAAAATGAAAATTTACTTTCTTGATTTCATAATTGCACTACTAATAGGGCATATATAAGCAACACGCTAAAGAAGTACTAATTACAACTTATTAATAGACTAGTAACTAACTTTAAGAAATGATCTAATTTACCCTTCTAGTCTAAGTTTCACTTCTCTTCATTATTAAATTATATGTCAAATCAAATACTACCACAGAAGATGAAAAGCCAAAATAGAAATTTGCAAACAATTACAAAGAAAAATCTGGGATGAAACAATAAAAGGGTAAGAAATCATTAATATGGCCAAAGTGGTTGTTCAATTCATGAATCTTTTTCTCTTGTCTTACTAACTAATTGGCAAAGGCATTAGCAAATAAATTTGCTCACATTATTTCACTAGTTCATGATAGTTCATGAACTAGGATATTAATTGTCTTAATTTTAAAATACATATATGAATTTGTCTATGTATTTTGAGAGCATTAAATCTTATGGTGTTATCCACAAACTTGTGTGAAGAGATGAAGTGTGAACTTATTAGTAATGATACATAGTGTTAGGATAGATATATTAAGGAGTTCACCTGTAAATAGTCATATAATCTAGCCATTTGGACTAAGTTAAGTTGAATAGAAAAATCTTTTTCCTCCATATCTCTTCAAGTGAGATTTGAGGGTGTGTTTTGTTGTCTTATTATTCCAAATTTCTAATAAGGTGGCATTAGAGCGAGTATATTCAGGAGACAACTAAACTTAAAGAGAAGTTGACTAACACTAAAGGAACTTCAATTCAAGTTCCAATGCTCACTAAAACAAATTATGAAAATTGATGCATCCAAATGAAGGCTTCACTTAGACCATATGATGTTGAAAAATGGTGAAAAGTAGACTTTATGAAGTGGAAGATACCACTTTCCTGATAAGAAAAATCAAAAGGATCTTACTTTCATCCATAAAGAGTTAGGTAGATGTTAGAAGATTGCAAATGCAACCACTTCTAAATGAGATATGCTTCAAACTTCCTTTAAAAGTTTGGACAAAGTAAAAAGGCTTGTCTCCAAACCTTACGAGAAAAGTTTGCGATCCTGTAAATGAAGGAATCCAAAATAGTTTATGACTATATTTCAAGGATTTTGGTGGTTGTCAATCAAATGAAAGATATGGTGAAGGATTGAATGATGACGGTCTTTATAAAGTACTATGATCTCATAGTTTCAAAGTTTAATTGCCCTTGTTTCCATTCAAGGATTTGAACACCATGATATAAAAGAACTCATGGGTGCTCTACAAGCACATGAAGAAAATTTAAAGAAATCAAAGCGGAGTAGGTTTAACAAGCTTTGCAAGCAAAATATTTTCGAAGGAGAAAGATTGTCGCGGCCCGGCATGGACTCCGGATCGTAACACGGGACCTAGAACCATGAATGGCTCCAAGCTAATCCATGACACATGTGTTGATATATAACAAGGGCTTTATTGAAGAACAAGAAGAAAGAATCAAAAGCTATGCGAGAATTGAATACAATTGAATGCAATAATCTAGAATGGGGAAGGGGTGCCTATATATAGGCATAAACTAAAATCCTAATGCTCATAGGACTATGATTACCTAAAATCCCCTAATGCCCTTAGGACTACCTAAAATCCTAATACTCATAGGACTAGCACACCTAAAATCCTAATGTCCATAGGACTACCTAAAACCCTAAGTCCATCTACTAACAATTATATGGGCTAACATTCACTCCAAACTCATAATGCGACAGTAATAAGCATTGAGAGTTTCATCTAAGCAAGAAACCGAGACGTCGGCGGGCCTTCGTAAGGTCGATGTCTGCAAGGGCGATGGAACAAAAGGAAGCGATATGGTCCCAGTGGAGATGATGACGAGTGAAGTGACAATCAATCTCAATGTGATTCGTCCGCTCATGGAAAAGCGAGTTCTTTGCAATTTGCATCGCACTCTTGTTATCACAATGTAAGAAATGTAGGCCGAGAAATGTGAACCCCCATATCTGCAAGAAGCCGGCGTAACCAAACAGATCAAAACACAAGGCGTCACTTAGAATGCATCGTATCGATGCGATGCCCTTCGATTTCCCCCCTGAAAACACAACAATCCCAAATTCCCAATACCTTGTTTCACCTCCACACAAGTACTAAATCCCACACAATCGGAATTCCAACAAAACAAAACAACGATAATAACAAAATACCTAATCAAAATCAAACCAAACCAACAACGACGATCATACAACGCCGTCCAAAGCAAACCAAACCAACAACGACGATCATACAACGCCGTCCAAATCAAACCAAACCAACAACGGCGATCATACAACGCCGTCCAAAGCAAACCAAACCAACAACGACGATCATACAACGCCGTCCAAAGCAAACCAAACCAACAACACAATCATACAACGTAGTCCAAAGCAAACCAAACCAACAACATGATCCTACACTTCGTCGTCAAAGCAAACCAAACCAACAACACAATCATACAACGTCGTCCAATCAAACCAAACCAACACTGACGATCATACAACGCCCGTCTAAAGCAAACCAAACCAACAATGGCGTCCAAATCAAACCAAACCAACAACGACGATCATACAACGCCGTCCAAAGCAAACCAAACTAACAACGACGATCATACAACGACTATGATTACCTAAAATCCTAATGCCCATAGGGTTAGGACTACCTAAAATCCTAATGCCCACAGGACTACCTAAATCCTAATGCCCATCTACTAACAATTATATGGGCTAACATTCCCCCCTCAAACTCATAATGCGCGGTAATAAGCATTGAGGTTGTCACCTGAAAACGAAACCGAGACGTCGACCGAGCCTTCGTAAAGGTCGATGTCTGCAAGGCTGATGGAGCAAAGGAAGCGATATGGTCCGAGCTGCGGAGATGATGGCCAGTGAAGTAACAATCAATCTCAATATTAGCCCGTCCGCTCATGGAAACGAGTTAACTGCAATTTGCAGCCCGCACTCTTTATCACAATGTAGAGGAGTGAGTCGAAAATGTGAACCCCCATATGCGCAAAAGCCAGCGTAACCAAACGGAGACAAACACAGGCATCACTGAATGCATCGTATCGATGCGATGCCCTTCGATTTTCACCTAGAAAACACAACAATCCCAAATTCCCAATACTTGTTTCACCTCCACACAAGTACCAAATCCCACAATCGAATTCCAACAAAACAAAACAATGATAAGAACAAAATACCCTAATCAAAATCAAACCAAACCAACAACGCCGTCAAAATCAAACCAAACCAACAACGCCTTCCAAATCAAACCAAACCACAACGACGATCATACAACGCCGTCCAAATCAAACCAAACCAACAACGACGATCATACAACGCCGTCCAAATCAAACCAAACCAACAACGGCGATCATACAACGCCGTCAAAGCAAGCCAAATCATGACGATCATCAACGGTCAAATCAAACCAAACCAACAACGACGATCATACAATGCCGTCCAAAGCAAACCAAACCAGCGACGAATTTAGCGGAAGCATCAAACACAAGAGAACATCAACTCAAAAAAAAAATAAAAAAAAATTTGGGGCTTCGCCGAACCACTGAACAGTATACTTGCCCACCGTACCCCCAATCGATTTATTTTGGCTCTGATACCATGTTGATATATAACAAAGGGCTTTATTGAAGAACAAAGAAGAAAGAATCAAAAAAAAGAATGGCGAGGGTGAGATACAATTGAATGCAATAACTACGAATGGGGAAGGGGGTGCCTATGTATAGGCATAAACTAAAATCTAATGCTCATAGGACTATGATTACCTAAAATCCTGTGCTTCCCATAGGACTACCTAAAATCCTAATACTCATAGGACTAGCACACCTAAAATCCTAATGTCCATAGGACTACCCTAAAACCTAAAGGTCCATCTCTTTTAACAATTATGGGCTAACAACATGCACATAGAACATTTTTTAGGATAAACTAAGCGAAAATAGAGCATGAGCATAACATAACATAAATGAGAAAGTCTAAGATGTCCATAAAACATACAGAGCCACAAGTCAACACCATTGCGAATCTAAACATAGCGTCACAAAGCCTCTAGTCATAGGATGAGCCGATGGGACCATACCTAATTAGCTCTTCTAAAAGTATGAAAACTTGAAGGACATAAAAATAGAAGACCATGCATCAGAAATAGATGTCCTCGGATCATGAGGACTCACCAAAAGAACTGGAATTGGACTAGATCAGTAAATCTAACGGCAGGCTGAGACTAATCACCCGAACTAGACGATATAGAATAAAAGTATGTGGTCGTACTTTGAATGTCTTGATTATGTAGTAGTAAGTAAAACATGAAGTCGGGATAACATGCAAAATCATAATTTGTGAGATAGTCATAAATATGAGTGATTCATCATAAGCTAAAGTATAAACATGAGTAATTCATCATATTTATAATAGTCATATATAAATAGTCATGTAATCTAGCTAGATTGAATTAGTTAAGATTGGATGAAAATCATCTTCCTCCACTTCTCTTCTAGTGAACTTTCGAGGTGTCCTTTTGTTGTCTCACTCTCAGAATTTCTCAAATCCCAAAGACAAATTCAAGATTTAAATATTTTATATCAGTATTTTCAAAAGTAGAGTTTGAGGTGAGTCGAGGAGCTAGGCATACTAAGCCTCCGATGCGTAAATGGTAGATCGCAAAGCTTAAGCCCCAGAATTTGGGGTGTAAGTCCCAGGTGTAAAAGTGTACGCCCCGAGCGTTTAATTTAATTTTTATAGTTTAAAAGTATTTTTTCTATAAATTATATTTTTTATTTTTTTTAATAATATTTATTGCTATACAAATTTATTTTGAAGAATTGATTAAATTAATTTGGATTTGGTTTTGAATTTTTCAAACTTTTTAAATAAAAAATAACATTGGCATAAATAATTTTTCGATATTATGCCTAAGATTATTAGGTTAAGTTTCTATAGCATTATGTTCTGAAATAACTTTATTCCTATATTTTGGCATTGCTCTTACATTATTTATATTTCTCCTTCTTTTGAAATATATAAGCAATCAATACAATTATTAGTTGAGGTTGGAAGGACTAGTAGATGAAATCGATGATCAACCTAGATAATTATTCATTTTAAAGATTATCTGTGACTATTGTATTATTTTTGTGTTATTACTAAATTATTAATTAAAAAAAGAAAAAATTAAAAAAACAAAAAAAACATGTAATTTAATTAAAATTATTAAAATATTACTTTTGCTTATTCTTTTAGTAATAAAATTATAGAGCGAAGATACATGAGATATACGTCTCATAGATCTATAGGACTTACACTCAGTATTCGACGTACCTCGACTCATACTACATAAAACATCTTGTCTCGCTCTCCCACCTTTTAAAGCACTGATATATAATTCTAAATGATAAATTCGAAGGTGGATAGAATATCAAATTATGTTTTCCATAATAAATTTTTCCATTGTCTACTACTATTAATACGGGTCTAAAACGAATATTACCTATCTTTAATACGTGCATATGTGTGCAGGAGTTGAGGCTACACCTTTCGCCTTGTCTATAGGCTTTGCATTTGTACTTATGTCTTGTCATGTTTAACTTTTAATTTATCAAGTATTTCTATATTTTCTTCGATTTAAATAATAATGTACAAGACTCTTTTTTTCATATGAAACATATATATATATATATATATATATATATATATGTTTCATGATTAATTCATTGCACTTTCATAATTATGTCTTCGAAACTTAATATTTGTTATACTTTAATAATTCATCCGATATATTTTTATATATGTCTAAAATGTTGAGTTTCACTTAATTACGATAGGACATTGCATCCGGTTTGCTAGTAGGTCGGAAGTTTTGAATTACATGAGGTTAATTGAATATGAAGTCACTTGTTGATCCTCATAACCGATTGGCGTAGCCATATATATTAGAGGGTTGGCTAGTCAAACTCATTCATTAAAAAATTATACTATATATATAAAAAATTATATAAAATATATAAAATTTAAATTATCATATATATATTAAAATTTTAAACACTCTAACATAATAATATTTTGACTTTTTTAATTGCACACGACTATATTAAAAAGTAGATATGATTAATATGCGCTGCTGCATAGAATTAGATCCATTCAAGCCACACACATTTGGGAGTAGCAACACTGGGCAATAGTTTGTCCAGCAGATGACCTGCAGATACACACCTGGTGATTGGATAGACACATGACAATTAATCAATTATGAATCACCTCTAATGTCATAATTTCATTCAATTGGTGGTTGTTGGTCCGTCATATTCAGTTTAGTACAACATATTATTAAAGTTATATATATATATATATATTAATGATATAGGAAAATTTATACTCTATCGGAATAGTTGATTATTGTAAGCTTAGGTTTATTAAGAACATACTCCTTTCAATTCAAATTATTTACCTTGATTTTTAGTATGAAAATTAAATTAGCTAATGTTTGGGATGAATTTGGATATAAATTTTTTTTATAATTCTTTTACATATTTAAAATTTTAATAATATATTTTTTTTGTTTTTTTAATTAATTTAAAATATTTCAAAAATCATGATTAAAAGTAAATTAATAAAACCTCTTCAAATTGTAACTAGCACATAAATTGGAGGGAGCAATTTTTATTGGAGTATCAATTAATGCATCATAGATTTATAACTTCTGATCAATTTAGAAGTGATTTCAATTGCGCAAGTTGTTGTTTTTAGTACTATCAGTTCACAATACGGTGCATTGCGGATGCTTGCAGTTTCCTGTTGCCAATACCATGTTTTGATGCCACCTATATTTTTGCACAATCAAATGGATAGCACAATGCACAATCAAATGGATAGCACAATGAAGTGTGAAACAGACAAAAACAAATCTGTAAATTTGCCAAATTGGTTCTTCTTTCCTCTGGTAAGTGTAGTTTGGGATCATTATCCATAATCAAGCAGTCAAAAGATTAAAGTAGTCAGGAAAGAAAAGGAAAAAAATAAAGACTACAATAAAACCGTCATTAGTCAACGGGGTTGGGTATCTTTTAAAGAAAAGCTACTACCTTATATTATGAAAAATAACAAAGGCACATGTAACCTAAATTAATGTCAATATACATAACAATTATTCCAATATAGGTGCTGTTCATATCATAATCTTTTTCTCCATTTTTCCCTTTCATAAAAAAAATTGTGGGCTTTTTTCTCTTCCTTGTCACATCGAAAATTTGAATTTCTTTTGGAAACCAAACACCATAATTTCCCACCAAAAGTAGCACTACTACTTATTAAGGGATGGAGATATATGGCATGCCATGTGGCCAAACATAAATAATTCTCTACCACCATCATAGGGGTCGTATTCACAACTCACAATAAGTGTGTTTAGAACTCCAAGGCTGATATAGGATCAAGAAAGGACCCATGAATTTATCTCATTTGCTTCTTTCATCTAACTTCTAATAAACTCGAAAGCCAATCTTCAACAAACAATAGCATAATTGATAATACATCCATAGCATTAATGTACTGTGGCCATTCTGTAAATTTACGTTTCAATTCTCTTCAGTTTTTCCATTGGAAAGATCCACATATATATATATGCTCCTAAAAGTTTATATACTGATATTGTAAATATTATTTTCAGTGTTTATTTATTTTAATTTCTTGTAGCAAGTAATCTATTTTACTTTATATTACTGGTCTCATTTTATATGGACAGTTATCGTAATATATCCTCTATTTCAAAATAAGTGGTGTTTTATCCTGCTGATTTTGTTTCAAAATAACTAGTGACGTAATCAAGAAGACATTAATGATGTTCTTCCAATTTTAACCTTATTTAAGTGGAGAGAGTTTTATATAATCAAAAAAATATTAAAGAGTTACATCTTTTTCAAGATATTTATTAGAGGCAAGTGGGTAAAAATACATTTTTCTGTCTAAGAAATGAGTAATTTTCTTAAGGAATATGACCAAGCTAAAAGCACCACTTGTTTTGAAACAAAGGAAATATTATACAAATTGATACATTTATTTGACCTGATGCTGATAGTATAACAATTGTGTGAACGCATAGAAGTTAAACACTTAAAAGAAAAAAGAACGGTAAGATTAATGCAAATTCAAGAGAGAAATATACTTACTCTGATGTTATACCAAAACAAACAATTTCACCAAAGGAATTACAAATTAAAGTGAATGCACGAATTACTAATCATGTTTATAAATCTGTGAGAATTCGTATACAAGACATATGTGTATTGTGTTTATTAATTTGATGAAAACATGGTAAGTCTTTTCTCATTACAAAAGGCATTGTCTCTTTGTGAAGGTACCGCTGTATGCAGCAGCACAACTTACAGGAGCAACATCTGCTGCATTTACGCTGCGAGTATTGCTTCATCCAATAAAACATGTGGGAACTACGATTCCCTTAGGCCCGGACGTTCAAGCTTTAATCATGGAAATTGTAGTCACCTTCTCTATGATGTTCATCACCTCTGCAGTTGCCACTGATACCAAAGCTGTAAGGATCCCCAGAATCACCTTCTTTGTGTTTGTTAGAACCAATTTATTTTTCCCAGAAAATATTTTTCATGATAATATTCATCATTTTCAAGTGTTTGATTCTCGAAAAATAATTTTTATCAAACGGGAGAAAATAAAATTTTTCACTTATACGTGTTCAATTTATATGGCACTTTTTGAATTTCAAAATTAAATTAATTTCTTTTATCGTAATATTTTATATATCTTTTAAATATTTTGAATTATATTATTTTACCTTATAGTTTTCAAATAAATAGATTTTATTTTTTAAAAACTTTCCAGGATCGAACT
>JACEIK010005488.1:4846-14952 GCA_018107945.1 Datura stramonium | reverse complement strand
TGGAAAAATTGGGCAGCAACATGCCACAAAAACACACAAAGAAACAACAACACAATACTACAACATTCTCCAAGTTATAACCTCATAAATTTAAAGAAATAAAAAAGGGAAGTACTTACCCTTTCTTGGAGATGTTATTAGATAAAGTAGGAGTAAACTCCTACTCTTTCCTCTGCCTAGAATCATCTAAAAATGCAGCAATACCACAATCAACCACAAGACAACAACAAGCTATGACTTTCTTCCAAGGTTCTCTTTTCAAAGTCCAAAATAGACAAGAGTGAAGTTTCTTACCTGGGATATATTTTCAACCTGTGATAGGGCTTTGAATTCTATGAATTCTGAAAAAAAAACAACTAAAACAGAGTAGAAATGAGCTTTCTAGCTCAATTTTACTTCATATAGGCGGGCTGGCCAAGGTCTAGGTGGCGCCCGCATGCGGCGCCCGTTCAACATGCCCTCGCGCGCGCGTGTGCACCTGTTGCCTGCCTATCTCGGCGCCCGCGAGCCTGGGCGCTTTCCCAACCGACAGTATTGTCTTCAAATGAGCATAACTGTTTACTCCGAACTCTGATTGACTAGAGATTTTTTTCACTGTAACCTAGACTAAAATACCTTTCATTTTATAGGTTATGGGAATTTTGGATCATTATATGTTTAGAGATACGACCATTTAAAGTTGACTTTTATTTACAAACTTCACATACTCTTCACTTTTCCTTTTGCATATGTTTCCATCCTCACCTACAGTCAACATACAACCCATAATTCCCTTAATATGAAATATAACCATTAAACAATCATCAAAAAAAATTTTTGGGTGTAACAAAATCTTTTCCTAAATTAATAGAGACTATTGTGCCTGGATGACCTATGAGTCGTAGTCAGTGCTCGTTGTATGCTTGGCAACTTCTGGATCTCTCAAGTACAGAAGTCTTGTATGACTCATGATGCATCACTGTGAATCATAGGTATCATCCATGACTTGAACTTCAGCCATGCAACATCTCTGATGATCCTCCTATTGGTTCTTGTTACGGTTCATAAAATTGTGGTACGAGTCATGCTTTCTACTCATGCCTTGAGGATATCATATGGCTGTTTCTTTGCTTCTCACCATGAGTTTGTGGTATGACTTGTATGGTGCTGCCACAACTTATAGTATCTGGTCGTATCATGAGACCTGTACTTGTGCTTCTTCTGAATCTCTACTACGGGCACTAGTTATGACTCATACCCAGATAGTATGGTTCATACTGTGACCTGTAGCAGATCATTTTCTGCACTTTTGCACTTCTTTTTTGCACTCCAACTTTCGGACTTGATTTCCCTGAAAATAAAGTAAAAGAACCTCATAGTTTTACAAACACACCTAAGTTCTAGCATCTTTTCTATGTTTTAAGCATCAAAGTTATCGTAAAACCATGTTACATCACCCATCTTTAGCCCATCTCAGCCCATAGCTTCTGGGCTGATTTTAGCCCAACTCATTTATTAACTCAATCTATTTTAACTTGTTCAATTTTAACCCAACCCACCCATTTGACACCTTTAGCTTAGAAGAAGATTCTTACCTTGTAGAAGAAAAATCTTAAAAATCTTCACTTAAGCACTAGGTGAAGAAAACTATAGAATCTTTAGAGTCTAGAAGAAGAATTCGAGTTAAAGTTGCGTAACTATTAAAGAAATATACCTGATAGGAATTAGAGATCACCTACCTGAGTTAGGATTAAAACAGAGGGGTATTTTAGTTTTAAGAGTCGAGTGAAAATGAAAAATGAAGGTTTGGATTGGTCATAATCCTTTTATAAGATTCCCGGAATTTAGGGCCACAGGCACCCTAGTAGGTGAGCTGGGCACTAGACCTTTTTCCCTTCCAATGACATGTTGGTTTCAATGCCACAGGCACGGCCAGAAAGTGACTTAAACTTTGAATTTTTTTCTGAGTTCTTCAAAATTCATGGGGAATACACTCTACTAAAATAGACATACCTCTTTGCGCGGAACTCAGATTGACGAACAATTTGGTTGCTGGAAATTAGACTTTAATAGATTTAAATTTACAGGTAGAAACCTTTTAATTCCTTTTAGATTTTGAGATACACCTATTTAAAGTTGGACGTTGCACAAGAACTCAACATATGCTTCGTACCTTCCATTGTACACGTCTTGCCTTTAATCTATCACAAAGATATGGCCCATACATGGTTCCTCACTTTCATAATAGTAAATTTTCAATTCCATAGTCGTCCATAACTGAAGGTACAACCTGTACATCTAATCTATGATTGTACTACACACTAACCTTGACTATAGCACTTTCAAACTTAACCTTTCCAATATTTAATCAACTCCAAACTTACATAACACTTCACCAAGCATGAATAGGTCATCCTAACACTTAAGCGTCACAAAATAAAATTTTCACATACATTGAATGGATCAAACCTTAGCATAAAAGCATGGATGCTACATCACCCTTCCACCCTATGAACCTAGTTCTCAACTCTAGCATATGCTTCAATCCTTTTCTTCATCACCCATCCCTTCTTTGTGTGCTTGGTTATGCAAATCACTTGGTTTTTATGTGTATGATATGGAATAAGCTTTTTCTTAAAGTTTTAATTGGGTCTTTGTTGTTGTATGACACTACCTTTATAAAATCATTACTCTATATTTCATTGAATTTTCTTGTAATATCCTTTTAATAATGATTGATAAACATGTGGTATCTATGCTTGTATTGTATCACGCGAAGCCATGAGCTTTGTTATGCTTATGTTATTTTTTCTATTGTTATCAACCTTGCAGCTTTTCGATAATGCCAACAGGGGAAAAACTGTTGCGATGTACTTGTGAAAAACTGATTTCTAAATATATATTGATATCTTTATGTGACCTATCATCTAAAAGAACCAGTTTCTTTTAGTAACTATATGTCACGCTCCAACCTTGGGGGGCACAACTGGCACCTAATGCCATATTAGACCCTGAGCCGACCTAGCTAGACATACATGCTTCTGGCGCATACCAATATCAAATAACATGCAATCAAATAAGTATATTTCTGCTTAAAGAAGCGTTGGCTAGTAAGCCCACAGTATAATAACCTGTGCAGAAATATAGCTCATCCAATAGTTCAAAAATATTAATGTAGTGCTATGCAGGATGATGGGACCATCATGTTGTCTAATATCACAATTTCTTATTGGGCCAACAAGACCATTATGGTGTCTAAGATTATATAAAACTAAAAATAAATGTGTTTGTGCGCGCGCACACACACACACACACATATATATACAAGGACCCTTAAGGTTGCCAAGCTGTCAATACAAAAGATAGGACCAACCTAGCCAACTGCGTACATCTATATAATCCAAAGTCTACAAGTCTCTAAGAGTAGATACTTAGCCGTGACAGGGCCACGATATACCTATCAACTAAACAACATAAGTTTAACAAACCTTTGGAATGTTGGAACTCCAAAAAGAAGGAGTTGGACAAACTGTTGATGCTCAACTACTCTACTAAGGAGGTCCCTGTACCTCTCTGTCATGATCTGCAGGCAAAAGTGTGACGCTCCTAGGTTCAGGGAATCAGTACAACAATGCACTGTGTATTAAAGACAACAAAAGTTTGAACCAAAGCTGATAATTATACTTTAAATAATTATCTAAAAGAGTCAGAAGATAAACTAATTGTTCACCTCTTTCTATACTATATACTATATAAACGATGATCGAATAAGAACCTAACTTCAGTCCCATAGGCATGACAGGTACAAACAACAAATAATAACCTACTTGAGGACCCATAAGCCCTGATAGGTACACCTCAATGCATTTACCTATATCCTTAACCATTTTGGCCCTTATAACTGTATCTGATCCTTGTTAGGCAATTAGTACTTCTACGTGTATCCCCATGTTCAATCTTCAAATAAGCACACAAGGTTTATGTATTTGGACCCCAGTCATATTAGGTCCATATAAATATATGTCAGCTAATAGAGGCTCCACTAGGGGTTAGTAATGCCATCTTAGGCAATCTGCATATGAGCATACAAAGCTCCTATAGTTATATCTTGAGCCTTCTTGGCTTCTGTAGCTATACCTTAGGCACATAAAGCCAATTTTTTTTTTGTATATCAACCACCTAAGGCTCCACTGGGGGTCAAAAATGCCACCTTAGGTAATTTGGAAGTCCATAAGTGAACGGATTTCAATAGGGCTCTACAGACCTCAACATAGTCTTCTTTAGACATCTTATCGCTCTATGGCATAGCATAATTCCATAAGCGATCTACATAACTGTTACTTGCTGATGTGGCAGTTTGTATAGTATCTGACATGTTGTCATGATCCGAACGGAGGCCCGGATCGTAGACACTGGACACGGGACCCCGAGAGACCCCAAGTCAACCCATGGCATAAGCATTCAACTAACTCATTCAATAAACATGATGAAAACATAATTATAAACTCAGCGGAAGTCAAACTTAATATAACAACAGTATCTGAAGCTGAATACACATCTAAGTCTGATAAGCCTCTAATCTGGACGAGCTGATGGGACAACACCCCCAACTAGCTCAACAATACTGGAACTGAAAAATTAGTGAAAGCTCAATCCCAACTCTCTCACTAAGATCGGATCTTGAAAACTGTCTTCTTCCTAGTCCCCGAAAGATGATGACTCACCAAATAAGAAGGTGCTAACTCTCAATAGCGACTACGAACGGGGCTAAAACTGAGAACCGCGTCCTGCATCATGAAATGATGCAGCATAGAAAGTATGCGGTCAATACGTGGAATGTACCGAATATGCAAGGTAAGTAAAACCGCTTAAGTAAAATAAATCATTTAAAGCATTTCATAACATATCATAAACTTTCAAGTGTAAATAGAAGGGCACATGCATTCATTTTCAAATAGTACTCTTATCATAACATGACCATGCATAGCTTTAGAACATCATGACTGACTCGAATGACTCAAAGCTGAAACATACATTTATATCAAAAGCTAAAAAATGAGTCAAACCTTTCTTTCTGAACATGCATGCATAAGATAATTATCATGAGTAATGAATATGCAATATGAACGATTTAGACAGTGGGAGACTCGTCACTTAACCGACATACCACGATAGAGCTTTTGTGGCCCCGACTATCACACTTAGGTAGGCAGAGACATCTCAAACCTTGCTAGGGCTAAGGATGCTACCATGATATCTATATTAGGCTGAAGGGACAATCGGGTCGGGGCTAGCTCACGAGGGAGGTCCTAATATCATATTAGTATCAACCTACATTGGCGTGTAGTTCTGGGAAATAGGGTGATCGACCCTTAACCTGCTCGGTGCTAGAATATTCTCCCAAAAACATGCAATGCTCTACATCGTATATAACGAGCTCAACATCCTCAATTGATGAAACTCAACATGAAATCCTGCATAACTCAACATCGTACGAAACGAAGCTCAAAATTGTCTATTGACGAAGCTCAATAACGAACTACATCTCAATTATGAAATCGTGCATATGAGAAGCTTTATTTTGAAACATACCACAAGCTCAATCATAGGTGGGAGCATATACTCCAAATCATGTGGTAAGCTACGTAGAGAAATATTTACTCAACATAACACAAGCTAGAATTTATAATAAAAATTGGGAAATTTCACTTCAACAATGTGGTAAGCTTATGTCGGATGAATCATCACTTTAAATCGACATGTGGGCATCACCCAAAACTTTATCATACTAGGATCTAATCAATTCATTTTGAAAACAAAAACATAGATCATGGGTAGTTTTAGAAACATATTTTTCATCATCTAATCTCATCATCATCACACACTTGTCATAAATCACTTCTTTTATGAACTCATCATCCATGGGTGTTTTAGATTCAATTTTTGGAAAACAAATTTTATAAGGAAAAAAACAATTTAGAATCTGCCCAAGCTTCATAAATCACCAATATAAACACAATCTAATCATACCCAAGTATCGAGATTGAAGAATCATGCAATTGGAAAAAACCCCATACTTGATCATAGATAGTTTATCACATTTTGATAGAAATTGGGCATGGGTGTGGAAGAAGACACCCACTCATAGCCTTACATACCTTGAAATGATAAATTCTAACACCCTCTAATAGCCTAAGCTGAGATTCCAATGGAAACCTTGAGATTTTTCCTTGGATCTCCTCTTCAAACCTTCAAGCTTGCATGCATGAGAAGAATGGCTTGGAATAGGATTTACCCTGCTTAAAACCCACTAAAACGAGCGTTAAGCAACGTAGTATAGTTCTTAGGATCTTAGGAAATTACAAGAAGGCCCTTACTATTTTGCAAAAAATAACTGCCAGGTGACCCCAACCGGTGACCTAACGATACGTCAAGGAGGGCAACAACTCGTCGAGTCGCCCATCAAGTGCACTGGTTGACTGAACTGCTGGGGCTCGTAACAGGGGACATAATGATTTGTTCCTCGAGATCACGACTCATGGTCACCTTCCGTCATTACACTGCCTTAACATTCATGTAAAACCAATTTGTTTGATCATGACTTACCTCACGAGTCGTTGGGACTGGCTACGACCCATGGGGTCCCATCCGTTACGTACACTGGACATCTCCCCCATTAGTAATCCAACACAACCCCACGATTGACATGATGACTCTTGGTGGCTGACCACGAGTCATTCCCTCACTCGTGGGGACCTCAATCCTTCATTTCCCCTAGGCCTCCCCATGAGCCACCTGACGACTCGTGGGGTCTTCTCATGAGTCGTTCCACGAGTCGTTCAGTGCCTGCAACATCAATTTTACAATTTTCCTATTTCAACTCTCGGGCCCGATCTTTGAGCTTCCAGGGTATAAGAATATCTCCCCCTTGGAAACATTCGTCCTCGAATGTTAGGAACGCACAGAAAACGCAGAAACATGTAATCATCATATGCAAATACTGATTATTAAAATCAAAAACTGATGGTATGACTATCTCCGGAAAGAACTACATAGCTGAACTGAATTCAGACACCACATACATTTATCATAACATAACTCAAACTTGCGCACATGAAATGCACATGGAAATTGATTAGATAATTAGGGCAAAAACTGATACCTCAAACTAAAACGGGGCCGATAGGGAATAGGTGGGGGTATTTAGCCATCATAGCCGCTTTGGCTTCCCATGTAGCTCCATCAACATGTTGGTTTCTCGACAACACCTTCACCGAAGCTACTACTTTGTTCCTCAGCCTCCGAACCTAACGATCCAAGATTGCAACCGAAATTTCCTCGTAACTGAGGCTATCTCCCACACCAACACTTTCCACCAAGACTACTAAAGTTGGATCACCCAAGCACTTTTTTAAGAGAGACATATGAAATACATGATGAACTGAAGATAACTCTAAGGGCAAGTCCAACTCATACGCTACCTTACAAACTCTTCTCACAACTCGGTAGGGACCAATATAGTGGGGAGTGAGTTTTCCTTTCTTTCCGAAACGCACGATTGCCTTCATGGGAGATACCTTTAGAAATACCCAATCGTCCACCTCAAACTCCAAATCCCTTTTTCTCACATCCGCATATGACTTTTGACGACTCTAAGCAGTTTTCAACCTGTCCCTTATCAACTTAACCCTTACCATAGCCTCCTGAACCGAGTCTAGCCCTATCATAGCTGCCTTACCAACCTCAAACCATCCGATGGGCGATCTACATCTCCGCCCGTAAAGAGCCTTCAACGGTGCCATTTGGATACTGGAGTGATAGCTGTTATTGTAAGCAAACTCAATTAAAGAAAAGTGATCATCCCAAACTTCCTTTAAAGTCCATCACACAAGCCCTCAACATATCCTTGAGAGTTTGAATTGTCCGCTCCGCCTAGCCATCCGTTTGTAGATGAAATGCTATGCTGAGTTTAACCTGAGTCTCAAGCCCTTTTTGGAAAGAATGCAAGAATTGGGAGGTAAACTAAGTACCTCGGTCTGAAATAATAGATAGGGCACTCCATGAAGTCAAACCAACTCCCAATTATACCATCTAGCATAATCATCCGCTTAATTTGTGGTTTTGAGCGGTAGAAAGTGTGCAGTTTTGATCAACCTGTCTACCACCACCCAAATGGAGTCATATTGTTGGCGAGTACGAGGTAGTCCTGTAATGAAATACATATTAATCTCTTCCCACTTCCATGTAGGAATGTTAATATCCTGTAATACACCTCCCGGCCTTTGATGCTCAACTTTTACTTGCTGACAGTTCGGGCACTTGGCCACAAATTCTACAATATCATTCTTCATGCCGTTCCACCAATACCCGGATGGATGGAATACCTAGACCCATGTTCCTCATGCAATATCCGGTCCCTCAATTTAACAACATCTGTAACACATAGACGACCCTGGTACCACAGCACCCCGTCTCCCCCTTGGGAGAAAACCTCCACCTTCTGACTTCCAACGACTTCCTTCAGCTTTACTAGAAATGGGTCCTCATATTTCCTGGACTTCACATTGGTCACTAAGGATGATTCTGATCCATTTTGCACAACAATGCCTCCATCGGTCGAGTCGACCAATCTAACTCCCAACCTCGCAAGTTGATGGACATCCTTCACCAACTCTTTCTTTCCCTCATCACCATGGGACACACTCTCCATAGAGAGTCTATTAAGCTCGTCCGCTACCACATTAGCCTTATCCGGCAGGTAAAGGACACTCATATCATAGTCCTTAAGTAGCTCCAACTGCCTCCTTTACTGAAGACTGAGGTATTTCTGCGTGAACACATATTGCAAGCTCTTGTGATCCGTGAATATATCCACGTGGACCTCATACAAGTAATGCCGCCATATCTTCAATGCAAACACCACCGCAGCCAATTCAAGATCATGGGTCGGGTAACTCTTTTCATGAACTTTTAACTGTCTCGAGACATATGCTATCACTTTCCTATGCTGCATCAACACACACCTGAGTCTAACTCACGAAGCATCACAATACACCACAAAACCATCGGTACACTCAGGCCGAGTCAACCCTGGTGCTGAAGTAGGTCAGGTCTTCAACTTTTGGAAGCTTTTCCCACAAGCCTCCAACAATTGAAACTTCACCTTCTTTTGAGTCAACTTGGTCAATGGTGCGGCAATAGACGAAAAACCCTCCACAAATCTCCGATAATAACCCGCTAAGACAAAAAAACTCCTGATATCTGATGGGTTCACCGGTCTGGGCCAGTTCTTTACCGCCTCGATCTTCTGAGAATCTATTTTTTTCTCTCACCTAATACCACATGTCCTAGAAATGCCACCGAGTCCAACCAAAACTCACATTTGCTGAACTTTGCATACAACTGGCAATCCTTGAGGGTTTGAAGTACTATTCTCAGGTGAGCGACATGCTCCTCCTCACTCCGAGAGTATGTAAGGATTTCATCAATGAACACAATCATGAACATGTCCAAATATGCCTTGAACACCCTGTTCATTAGATCCATAACAGTTGCAGGGGCATTGTTTAGTCTAAAAGACATAACAACAAATTCGTAGTGACCATACCGAGTTCTGAAAGAGATTTTCAGGATGTCACTCTCTCGAACCCTGAGTTGATGATACCCGTGTCTGAGATCACTCTTGGAGAAACACCTGGCACCCTTAAGCTGGTCAAACAAATAATCGATAGGATACCTGTTCTTAACTGTGACCTTGTTCAAATGTCGATAGTCAATGCATATTCAAAGCGAACCATCCTTCTTTTGGACAAATAACACTGGTGCTCCTCATGGAGACCTACTCGTCCTAATAAAGCCTTTATCTAATTGATCGTTCTACTGATACTTCAATTCTTTTAGCTCGGCTGGAGCCATTTTGTAGGGCGGAATAGATATAGGCTGCGTGTCGGGAAGAAGATCTATACCGAAATCAATCTCCTACTCGGGAGGGACACTTGGAAAATCATCAGGAAAGACCTATGGATACTTACATACTACTCGTATGGACTGGATAGTCGGGGTTTCGGACTCCACGTCCTTAACCCTAACTAGATGGTACAAATAACCCTTAGAAATCATCTTCCTGG
>JACEIK010005487.1:43477-57519 GCA_018107945.1 Datura stramonium | reverse complement strand
TATCAAGAATAAGTACCCGCCTCCCAGGATAGATGACTTGTTCGATTATTTACAGGGGGCGAAGTGCTTCTCAAAAATTTACTTAAGATCTGGGTATCATCAGGTTCGATTTCGGGAAAGAGATATTCCAAAAACTGCTTTTAGGACTAGGTACGGCCATTTTGAGTTCCTAGTCATGTCTTTCGGGTTGACAAATGTTCCAGCAGTGTTTATGGACTTGATGAACAGCATCTTCTGGACGTACTTGGACTTATTTGTGATAGTGTTTATTGATGATATTCCGGTATATTCCCATTCAAAAGCAGAACATCGGGATCATTTACGAACGGTGCTCCAGATTCTCAGAGATCGCCAATTATATGCAAAAAAAAATTAAATGTGAGTTTTGGCTGAATTTAGTGGCTTTCCTGGGTCACATTGTGTCAGAAGCTAGTATTCAGGTGGACTCGCAAAAGATAGAGGCTATAAATACCTGGCCTAGATCGATAACTCTAACTGAGGTACGCAGTTTCTTGTGGTTAGTCAGCTATTACAGGAGGTTTGTAGAAGGATTTTCTACTTTATCAGTGCCTTTGACCAAATTAACTCAGAAAGCAGCCAAGTTTCATTGGACTGAAGCATGTGAAAAGAGTTTTCAGGAGTTGAAAAATAGGTTGACATCAGCACTCGTATTAGCCTTGCCAGACGGATCAGAGGGTTATGCAGTGTATTGTGATGCTTGGGGTATTGGGTTAGGATGTGTTCTGATGTAGCATGGTAAGGTAGTTGCTTACGGTTCCAGATTGTTGAGGAAGCATGAGAAGAATTACCCCACCCACGACCTAGAATTGGCGGTAGTAACTCATGCCTTGAAAATATGGAGGCACTATTTGTATGGTGTCCATGTAGACGTCTTCACTGACCATAAAAGTCTCCAGTACATCTTCACACAGAAAGATTTGAATCTGCGGCAGCACTGCTGGTTAGAATTATTAAAAGACTACGATGTGAATATTTTGTATCATCCAGGAAAAGCCAATGTTGTAGCAGATGCCCTCAGTCATAAATCCATGGGGAGTTTAGCATACCTGAGGCCAGAACAGCAAAAACTAGCTCGAGAATTGCATCAATTAGCCAATTTGGCCTTCCGTATAGTAGACTCAGGAGATAGCGGAGCAATGATCCAGAATACTGTAGTATCATCATTGGTTGTAGAAGTGAAAGAACGGTAGTATGAAGACCCTACCCTAGTTCAGCTCAGAAATAAGGCTCAGCGAGGGGAAGTAACAGATTTCAAGGTAACTAAAGATGGAGTTTTAAGGTATAGGGGCCGCCTTTGTGTTCCATATGCGGCAGGACTTCGCCAGCAGATCATGGGCGAGGTACATTATTCCCGTTACTCTCTTCATCCAGGTTCAACGAAGATGTATCATGATATAAAGGAAATTTACTGGTGGCCGGGAATGAAAAAGGAGGTAGCAGAATTTGTAGCACAATGTCCTAATTGCCAACAGGTGAAGGTTGAACATCAAAAGCCCGGTGGGTTGACGCAGGAAATAGCAGTGCCTATGTGGAAATGGGAGGCAATCAATATGGATTTTGTAACAGGGTTACCTTGTACCAGGCGTAAATTTAATTCTATCTGGGCGATTATTGATAGGTTGACAAAGTCGTCCCATTTTCTGCTAGTCAGAGCTACCTTCACAGCCGAGGACTATGTTGAATTATATATCAGGGAGATAGTTCGATTACATGGTGTCCTAGTATCAATTATTTCTTACAGAGGGGCGCAGCTCACAGCTAAATTTTTGAAATCCTTCCATAAGGGTCTGGGGACACAGGTTAATCTGAGTACAGCCCTCCATCCTCAAATAGAACAAGCAGGCAGAACATACAATTCAGACGCTCAAGGATATGTTACGAGCGTGCATGCTAGACTTCGGGGGTAGCTGGGATGAACATTTACCTCTTATTGAATTTAATTATAATAACAGTTATCATTCAGTAATCCATATGGCACCTTATGAGGCCTTCTATGGGCAGAAATTGTAGATCCCTAGTTGGTTGGTTTAAGGTAGGAGAATCAGGGTTAATTGGACCATACATAATCCACCAGTCAAAAGAGAAGGTGAAGCTTATCAGAGAACGCTTGCTGACAGCTCAGAGTCGCCAGAAATCTTATGCTGATGTATGATGTAGAAATATGGAGTTCGATGTAGGTGACTGTGTATTTCTGAAAGTTTTGCCGATGAAGGGAGTGATGAGATTTGGTAAAAAGGGCAAGCTTAGCCTGAGATTTATAGGACCGTATCGAATCCTCCGGAGAATAGGCTAGGTGGCATATGAGCTAGATCTGCCTCCAAAGTTGGAATCTGTTCACTCGGTCTTTCATGTGTCGATGTTACGAAAGTGCATAGGAGATCCATCCCGAGTTGTGCCAGTTAAGGACATCCAGATCACTGAGGATTTAGCCTATGAGGAGGTTCCAATAGCCATATTAGACCCGCAGGTTCGTAGGTTGAGAACTAAAGATGTCGGCTCTGTTAAAGTACTGTGGAAAAGTAAGAATAGAGAAGAGATGACCTAGGAAGCTGAGGACGACATGAGATCTAGATATCCTCATTTGTTCCAGGCTTAGTCTAGACTATGCGGTTAAGGTAAAATTGTCAGTTCAGTTATTATTTCATGATTTATAGTACATATACTGTTCAGTTGGACATAATCTTGTTGTGAAATAGATGTCATATTATTACGTGAAAAACCTGTGTTGGACTTTTCTGCATGTCAGGGTTTTCAGATAGTCCATGTTATAGGGAAGACTCTATCGACACTTTTCCAGAATAGTAGCTAAAAGAGTTTGATTCCCGTAAGCTGAGATGTCATTCAAGGACGAATGTTCCTAAGGGGGGAAGGATGTAACACCCCGTATAATTTAAGCGATAAACTCGTACTTTAAAGATATGACCAAGTGTGCTTAGTACTACAATAAGGTTGTATTATGAGGTATTTAAATTACTCAGTGATTGTATGCTAAGATTTGAAATCAAAAAACTTCTATAGCGGTATGTGACAGAGATGCATTTCGTAACATCCTAATTACTTGATCGTATCCATAGCAACAAATTGGACCTACATTGAAATCTAGATGTAAAATGTTGTGGGCCTAGTTTAATTGAAAGGTGGCAGTTATAGTAAGTGGGGTAAGTAATATTTACCAAGGAAGAAATTAAGTCTTATATAACCTTTAGTGAGGATTGTTTACATTTATACACTTAGTGCTTATAAGCACAATTGCTGCCACGTTTCATACTACTAAATATGTGATGAAGTTGTCCATATGATTAGGGAGGGATGAAGGTTGTGGTCCAAAAAATAGCCACGTCACCGAACATTATTACATATAGGTGTAATGGATGAGACTATAAGTAATTAAAGCCACCATGTATAATGTTGTTGAAATGGATTACTTTAAATGATTGTTGGGTGTGTATATATATATTCCTTTCTTTTTCAAATCATTTCATAAGTAAAGACCTCGACCCAGTGAGAGAAAGCACGCAAGTTTCTACATATTTTCGCCCGATTATGCTATCAAACGCTGTCCAATTCAAATTAATTTTGGGTATTGAAGTTTAAGGCTGCAAGGAGCATTACTATGGAGTTAGTTTCACGAAATTCGCTCAGCGAATCGTAACCCCGCCGAGCCAAAGTTGTCATAACAAATTCAAACTAATTTCTATACGATCACAGGCTTCAAGTAAGTATTTCCTCCTTCTAGACTTTCGAGATATTACGCTCTTGCGACCGAGTTTCGTCAAGTTGAAATATAGTTAATATTTATATATAAATTTTTCATTTTCGCTGAAGTTAGTATTAAAACTAGCCTCTTTCTCCCAGTAATATGATTTCAGTTGGAAAGAGCTGTTGAATACATATTGAAACTCGCCAGCTAATCAAGAATCAGCGATTGAGGTATGTTAAGGAAAATTCTTTCGGCAAGTTAGTTTCTTTAGCATTATAACTCAGTTTAAATCCCAGTAAGAGCATCAGAAGTATGTTAATCATGATTAGTTGTTGTTATTAGCTGAGACCAGTATTCTGCTTTTACTTTTGGATTGGACTTGCCTATATAGCCCTCTGTGACCAACCCCCAGGGTTACTAGCTGTGTCGACGCCCGCCAGGGGCGAGATGACGTCGCTCCACGGAGCGGTATGCCATTTGCGAGGGACGAAGATGGGGTTCCAGGTCCTCATAGAGTCCATTCATGGCTGGACTACTATATGTCGTATCGGCACTACACCCCCGTCGAGCCTGGTGCCTGGGGTGTAGATATTTGGAGTCCACTGGACTCAGACACAGCTACAGTCAGGGGTCGAGCGAGCTCAGTTGCAGACCCAAGGGACTGGGAGGACTTCTATAGCTACCAGTTGACCCATTATGACCTTGCTAGGGGTATGTAGATTGCAGTGTACTCACCAAGGCTTATAGGGGCCCCAAGTGGGTTATTTTGTTCTGGTTTTACCTTCCAGCTTATGGGGGCCGGGTAAGGTTCTTATTTGTTTTAGTTATTAATAAATTAGATAATAGAAAGTTCAACTACTCAGGTATGACTTCTGTCCCTTCATTTCAGTTATTCTCAATTCTATCTCTTTTATTCAGTCATTTGCAGTTATTGCCTTCCATATTCATTACATGTTGTACTGACGCCCTTTTTGGGGTGCTGCATTACTTGCCTGCGGGTGCAGATAGGCAAGGAGCATATCCCTCCTAGCTTCAGCCAGGATTAGAAGAAGAGTCGGCTCCTTTCTTCTGGAGCCTATAGACAGAAGGTTTACTCTTTTTGATTGTACAGTTTATGGGTAGGTCGAGGCCCTGTCCCGACCATCATATTACTCCTAGAGGCTTGTAGATTGTTTAGATTCCCTATGGTTAGCTGTTGATGGCCGTGTGAGGCCCATATGTGTTTTATCTTGTGTGTTGGCTGCATAGGGCCTTGTTTAGTTGTTAGTTAGCGTCCTTGTCGGCTATAGCTTAGTTTATACTAGAGTTACCTTACATTCATAACTAGACATCATGGTGGTCTTGTCGGCACGCATAGGATTCCCTATTATTACCTATTTCTGGTTAGCTATTTTCTTTTACAAGTGGCTATAAGGCCTTGTCGGTCGGGAGCTGTGTTTACAGCCGAGATATAGCCCGTTATTTTTTTGATTTGAGATTTAGTGTTAGTCATACACCAGAGGTGCGTAAGCTCAGTCAGGACAATTCAGGTCCTAGTAAGGCACCAGGTGCCAGTTATGCCTCCCCAGGTAGGGCGTGACAGAAATTTTCCAAAATTCTGGTAAGATGGATGGGGCTGGGCGCCAGAGAGGTCTTAGAGCCAAGAAATATGACTAACACTTTGGCGAGATAGGTGGCGCAGGGCGCCAGGATGATCTAGAGGTGTTGAGACTTGGCTAATTCCTTGGCGAGATGGATGGTGTGGGGCGCCCGGAGCCAAACTTCAGAGGAAACTTGATCTCAACTTGGGGCTATAGGTGGGGCGATGTTCCAAGGCCATTTCGAAGCTGAAATTGCTGATTTTAAAGCTAAGTGTTGGAGGGAAAAAGCGTCATTTAAATGCTTAACTATATATATAGCCTCTAGGTCATTTGTTAAGCATCTTTTGATCTTTTTACATATCGTATATCATTTTGTAAGGGTTTTAAGACGTTGGGAAGAGGAGACAAGTTCTACACTAGGTTTCTTCTTTTCTTCTTTATTTTACTTTGAATGATGATGATAATTCTTTATTTTTTCACTTGTCTATGAGTGGCTAAACTCTACTAGGTTTTGGCCATGGTAGATGGTTGATGTTTGAGATACTGAGTTTATACTAGTTTCAGTTCTTCATTATTGATTGTTTATATTTACTTATTTTAATTACTTATTTATGAGACTGATCACCTTATAAGTAAATTTGTTGGCTTTCAGTTGAACTTGAAAAAGGGAATCGAAAGGGTTAAAGGTAAATATAGAATAGGAATTCAAATACCCTTGAATCCATTGGTGAGAGAATAGAAGTTGCTCTTGAGGATAGGGATATATCTTTCAACCCTGTTTAGTTGAAATACAAGTAGGCATAACCATCGTTTCATGTTTCTCCTATGAACATAGGGATATAGGCATTAGGGTTCATAGATAGTTCTTGGATGCTCGGGAGAGTGGTAAGGAATGGGATAGTAACTAGCAACTAGCAACCAAAGGAAGAATCATTCTAGTATAACGTCTTGAAAACTCAACTTGAAACTGAAAAGTGCCATTTCCCTAGATTTTCATCATCATCTGAAGTAAAACCAAGTTTGCAATTGTCTTATTTTTATATTTAAAGTTTGTAGTATTTAAGTTCCCCAACCATTCCCATTTCAACTATTTGACAGAATAGCTAAATAAGAAACAACATTGAATGATTAAACTGACAAATCTCTGAGGGATCGATAATCGGGACTTCTAGTCCTATATTACTTGACGACCACATGCGCTTGCATGCACTTGGGCGACATCAATGTTTTGGTGCTGTTGCTGGGGACTTGAATATTGTTTGATCCTTTGTAGGTTAGGATTTAATTCTAATATTCTATCTTTTATGTTTGTTTCTTTTTTTTTTGTGAAGTTTACAGGGTTTTGTGCTCAGTGTATGCCAAGTATGAGAAGTCAAGAATCACTTTTAGCTTCTCTTGATCCTGAAATTGAGAGAACCTTCTAAAGGTAAATCGTGGAGAACAATAAGTAGGCACCGGGAAACAATCAGGAGAGAGTTACAGTTTTGAACTTTGTTGTGCCAAACTTGGAGAACACTTCTAAAGCAATCGGCAAGCCGGCTATCACTGGGAACTTTGAGCTAAAGGAAGGGACCATGAGGTTGGTCCAAAACAATTTCTAATATCAAGGCAAGCCGCACGAGGATCCCCATAGGTATCTAATGACGTTCATTGAGCTGAGTGAGAATTTCCACTACCAGAACGTGTTAGATGAATATGTTAAACTGACATTGTTTCCATTCTCACTAATTGTTGAAGCTACGGAGTGGCTTCAAAATGAGCCAGCAGGTTCCATCACCATAAGGGAGGCACTTTCCAACAAATTCATCAATAAGTTTTTCTCTTCAAAGAGAACCAAGGAGTTGAGAGGGAAGATCTTCTGGTTTGTGCAGAAAGATGGTGAAACCTTAGCTCAGGCGTGGGAATATTACAAGGGCTATTTGAGAGATTGTCCGCACCACATATAGCCTAAGGAGATAATTCGGCACAACTTTATGGAGGGTTTGAAGCCTGAGTCAAATATCTTGCTTGATGCTACCGCACAGGGACAAATTTTGTCCAAGAGCTATGATGAGGTAGAGACTCTTTTGAACCTTATGTCAGTGGGGAGTCAAGATTACCAGGACTCAGGTGGTGAATGAAATTTTCATCCATGAGCTTGAGAGACAGATGGGGAAATTGGCCCTGCATCAGATGAACAGACCGAAAGGGGCACTTTTGAATAACACCGAGAAGAACCCCAAGGAAAATGCAAGCACAATCTCTTTGTGTAGGGGTAAAGAGCTGGGTCAGGTGATCCCTAGAGAAAAGAAGGTTGATGATGAGCAGGTTGAAAAGTCCAAGAACGAGGTCGGTGAGCCAAGAAACTCAGAATCGAAAGTTGTAATAGCCAGACCACCTCCTCAATTCCCTCAAAGGTTTAAGAAGCAGAAGGAAGACTCAGCCTGCCAGAAGTTTCTTGACTTGTTAAAACAGGTTCCAAAATATGCTAAGTACCTGAAGAACATTGTGGCCAACAAAAGGAGGTTAATAGAGCTTGAAATTGTGGCTCTCATGGAAGAGTGCAGTTCTCGGGTTCAAAACAAAATTCCTAAAAAGCTAAAGGACTCGGGGAGCTTCACCCTTCCAGTGGTGATTGGAGATAAGGAGTTGGTTCAGCCTTATATGATTTGGGTGCGACTTGTTTAGAACTTTGGGGCTAGGTGAACCACATCCTACCATAGTGACTCTACAGCTTGCATACCAATCTCTTTCATACCCTAATGGAATAATAGAGGATGTATTGATAAAGGTGGGACCTTTCATCTTACCGGTGGACTTTACAATACTAGATTATGAAGTAGATGCAGCAATTCCTCTCATTTTGGGGAGAGAATTTTTAGCCACCGCCAATGTTGCCATATAGGTAAAGACGGGAAAGATGTCTATGAGGGTGGATGATCAAGAGGTAGTCTTCGAGGTGTTTAGAGCAGCAAGGATGTCTCCTCACTATGAGAACTTCCCAGTTAAGCTGACAGTAGAACTTGGAGGATGTAAATAGTTAGTTGAGCAGTGTGGGTTGCATGAGAGTTTAGCGTATCATCAGTTTGGTCACTGTTTCACTCGGATGAAGGAGTGACAGTGACCATAGTCATACCGCAATATTAAATCAGACGTTGCATGGGAGGTAACCCATGAATGTTGTTCCAGAACTATAACTAAGGTGTTTGGTGGAAGGCAACCTATCTTTCTAATATTTTTTATTTTTCTTTGTTTTATAGAGACAAATAGAGCTTTGGAGGCAAAACGAGCTAGGAAAATGAGCTGAAAAAGTTTAAGTCTGGGGTGAGATACCTGGAATGGGGTGTCAGGTGTTAAACTCCAGAAGGAAAAAATTGTTAGGTTGGTGTTATGGGTAGCACTTCGCGCCAGCCCCACTCCCCGAAGAAAAAATTTTTTCTAAGTCTGTGGGCCAATAGAGAGGGCGGCACGCCAGAGGCATAATCAAAAATTTTTGGTCAAATGGGTCAATGTTGACCCAAAGACCTTAAAATTACAACCAAAAAAAAATAAAACCATGCCCCACACCTTTATTTAAAATCTCATTAATCCTTTTTCATTAAAAAGCTAAAAGTTCTCTCTCCTCTCCCTCACAAAACCTGTAACTCCCTCTCCTTTTATTCCCCTCCATTATTTTCTTCTCCAAGGTTTGGTGAAGCTCCCATCTCCAACTCAAGTAAGTATCTTTCTTCTCTCTTGGTTAGGTAATGTTGAAAGCATGCTCCCACACCCTTCTTCCCCAAGATTAAAGACCCAAATCTCCATGGTTGGTGAATAGCTTAAGTTTCATATTGTGGGTTTCATGAGCTTTAATTTCTTAAATTCTTCCATGATTATTTGTTATCTTTGTTGGGTAAGTTATTTTTAGTTGAATACAATTATTTGAAGTTGTGGGTATGAATGGGGATAGTGAATTGAATTTTTGAAATTTGGTGAGTAGGTGCATTGATTGTAGAGAGAGAAAGTACATGGTTATTGAATTTTTGTATGTGAATAATTCTTTAGTTGTTGAAATTAATGATTAATTCATTATGGATGTAGTAAATTGCTTGTGGATTATTGAATGAATTGAATGTAGCTACTTGCATGTATGAATTGCTTGAATTATGAATTGAAAAAGGGAAAGCGAGAGGGATGGCCAAAGTGAGAAACTCTTGAAAAGATAAACATGATGGGAGAGTTGAAAAAATATTCATAAACTTGGTTGTAGTAAGAGTTGGTGTATAAATTAGTATTGTTGAGATTGGATGATGAGGGGGAAGTATTGAGTACCCCGTTGAACAAGTCTCATAAGTATGCTAGCAAATTAAGTGTGGGGTCAATTTTGCACCTTTGAACACTTAATTCGTTAGCTTTATTATTCACGGCCTAATTTTGTAAAGTTCTTGACTTTTGATTGGCAGGAGTCATGGCATTGAAAGTTCTTGATTTTTAATTTTTGAACAACTACTAAATTCATTGGTTATGTTAGAAGTTTTCATGGATTGGATAGTTTTTATAGGTAGTTTGTTAAGGGTTTTAGCATTATTGTCACCCCTTAACTGAGGTAATCCAAAAGGACTCTATTTTTGCTAAGATCTTTCAAGATTGCGAAGGATGAAAAATGGAAAGGTGGGTTGGGGATAGATCTTCTACTCCCTATTCTAAATTTTATAGTTTCTTGTTTAAGGACAAGAGACTTTTGATTTTGGGCATATTCTCTATGACCATTTGCCTTGTTTTTGCCCATCTTTTATCTTCTTTTGAGTTTATAATCCTTATAAAATGCATAAATTCATGTGTTTGTGTTTTGTATGATAACAAACTATTTGAGATGTTTTGAGTAGGAAACCAAAGAAAAAGAACCCAAATTAGCTCAAGGTGTGAATATTTGAGAAGCTGATAAGAAAGAACTGGGGCTATGGATGGCGCTCAACACTAGGTCTTGAACTTCAAAGAAATGTACATCAATTCTGGGGCTATGGCTGGCGCCCAGTGTCAGGTCCCAAACTTCAGAGACGTTTCGTTAAACACCTTGGTGAGATGAGAGGCGCGGAGCCCTAGAGCATTCCAGACTTAGAGAAAATTTTCAAAATTCTGGTGAGATGGATGGGGCTAGGCACCAGAGAGGTCGTAGAGACAAGAAATGTGACTAACATTCTGGAAAAATAGGTGGCGCGGGGCGCCTGGATGATCCGGAGGTTTTGAAATTTTTCTAACACCTTGGCGAGATAGATGGTGCGGGGCACCCAGAGCCAAACTTCATAGGAAACTTGAGCCCAACTTGGGGCTATAGGTGGGGCGGTGAGCTAGGGCCATTCCGGAGCTGAAATTGCTGATTTTAAAGCTAAGTGTTGGGGGCAGAAATGTTATTTGAAGGCTCGACTATATATATAGCCTCTAGGTCATTTGTTAAGCATCTTTTGATCACTTTTACATTTCATATATCATTTTGTAAGGGTTGTAAGCCATTGGGAAAAGGAGACAAGTTATACACTATGTTTCTTCTTTTCTTCTTTATTTTACTTTGAATGATGATGATTAAGTCTTTATTTTTTTCACTTGTCTATGAGTGGCTAGACTCAGACTCTAGGGTTTTGTCCATGGTGGATGGTTGATGTTTGGTAGACTGAGTTTATACTAGTTTCGATTCTTCATTATTGGTTGTTTATATTTACTTGTTTTAATTGCTTATTTATGAGACTGATCACCTTATAAGTAAATCTATTGGCTTTTAGTTGAACTTGGAAAAGGGAATTGAAAGGTTAAAGGTAAATATAAAATAGGAATTCAAAGATCCTTGAACTTATTGGTGAGAGGATAGAAGTTGTTGTTGAGGATAAGGATATACCCTTTAACTCTGTTTAGTTGAAATACAAATAGGCATAACCGTCATTTTATATTTCTATTGCGACCATAGGGATATAGGAGTTAGGATTCATGAGATAGTTCTTGGATGCTCAGGAGATTGGCAAGGAATGGAATAGTAACTTGCAACTAGCAACTGTAGGAAGAATCGTTCTAGTATAATCATGTCTTGAAAACTCAACCTGAAACTAAAAAATTTCCATTTCCCTAGATTTTCATCTTCAATTTGAAGTAAAACCAAGTTTGCAACTATATTTAGTTATTTTTATATTTAGAGTTTATGGTATTTAATTTTCCCAACCATTCCCCATTTCAACTGTTTGATAGAACAGCGAAATAAGAAACAACCTTGAACGATTAAACTGACAAGTCTCTGAGGGGTCGATAATCGGGACTTCCAGTCCTATATTACTTGCCACGTGCGCTTGGGCGACATCAACTTTGTACGCCTACGAGAAGAGGCGAATATAGGATTTATAAAATATGGGTGCACTACTAAAAAAAAGGAAAGAAGGTAACAAGTGGGATTTGATCCCTAGTTCTTTAAGTAAATAACTCAACCTTCAACAAAGTACATCATTTCTCCTTCTTGTAATATGAGTACTAGCATATACCATTATATTAATTTTAAAATATATATATAAAATATCTAATTTTACGAAGAGATCACAGGTTCACATGCCCCATTTATTAGGCATAAATCCACCCCTGCCTATGAGCTCTTAGAGGAAACTCATTGTGAGGGAGGTATATCATAGAGGTTTGATGGGGAATTTTGGTATTTTAAGACCATAAGAATCCTTGAAGAACAATCTTATTATCCTAAAATGCATAATGATGTTGCTAGAATTTGTGGTCAATGTGTTGAACATAGAAGTATTAAATCTAGACTTCTTCCCCATGACTTGTAGACCATCTCCTCACCCCTCAAAGACATTGGCTCAATATTTCTATGGATTTTGTTTTGTCCTTGGCAAGGTCTAAATGGAGAAAGGATAACATCTTTGTGGCTATTGACTGATTCTCAAATATGACTCATTTTATTGCATGTCATAAAAGTGACGATGCTTCGCATGTTGCATTTTTTTATTGAGAATGTGGTTAAATTGCATGGTATTTCCAAAATCACAGTGAGCGATAGGGACTCTAAATTCCTTAGCCACTTTTGAAAAGTATTGTGGGGCCAATTTGGAACTAAATTGTTATTTTCTACTTCTTGTCAACCCTAAACAAATGGTCAAATAAAAGTTGTAAATAAGACTTTAGGTCTATTTTAGGGCCATGGTTAAGAAAAAATTAACATCTTGGGAGGAACATTAATATTTAGTTGAATTTGCATATAACAGCGTCATTTATAGTACTATTGGAATATTGTCATTTGAGATTATTTATGATTTTATCTACTGAACCCCTTTAGATCTCACTCCTTTGTATCAAGATGATATTTTGAGTTTACATAAACATCAAAGAGCCGAGGAAATGAGGAAAGTCCATAAAATGATTACGCTTCACCTTGAGAAGAGAAATCAAGAGATGTCCAATAAAGTGAATAAATAGAGAAAAAGAGTTGTGATTGAATGAGGAGATTGAGTGTTGGTTACATTTTGGCAAGGAAAGGTTCCCATTCAAAAGGAAGACCAAATTAATGTCAAGAGGAGGATGTGCCATTAATTCCAAGTGCTTGAGAGACTCAATGACAATGCTTGCAATTATCAAGTTTGCAATAATTTTAACGTGGGTGATCTTTCTCTTTAAAGAAGCAGAGTATGATGCGAACCAAATTGCATCAAGGAAATTAAGACGGAGCCAAACACAGGATCTACAAGGTCTTCAAATCTTACTTATAAAAAATGGACATGCTTGAGAATACCTTGACACTATCCCATGGATTTCATGTCATGAAGATTGAATTGGGAAGTCAAAATCCAGATACGACAGGCTATGAGGTCACTTACGTCTATATAATCCATCTACGAATTGTATGTTGGCGTAAAAAGAATGGCCGGTTACAACATGAGAAACAGCCATTTACGAGCCGCGAATTTCAGATATAGCTCTTTCTTTGAGCGTACCTCAGAAGCTGCCTGGACCAGACACTATCTAAGACCTGAGTGGAAACCATGAAGCCACGTATGAATCGTGAATCACATCTAGGGTTCGTATGTTCACTTACAGTAGTTTTATGTGCTTGTTTCTGCATTATTTTAAATGCCACTTTTGGACATTATTGTAATAAAATATTTAAACCATTAATAGTTAGGAGTATCCCTTTTAAATCTAGTTTATGTTGAATTTTGATATTGTCTTTTTGAGAGCATATGAGAGTTTAGTGAAGCTTTTGGTGATACTTTATTTGTGAGGTGAATTCAATTCCGTTGAGGTTCACTTGATAGTTTAGGTGCTTGTTTGATTTTCATTAATGGAGAGTTTTAGCTTTCTATAATTATTGTTTTCAATTAATTTCATAGTTGTGTGTATCTTTATGTTTGCTTTTCTAATCTTAGTTTAGGGTTTCTTTTTCACATTCGGGTTCGTATCAATAATTACGACTTAGTTCACTCACTTGCTTTAACACATCAGAAAATATTAGGGAACTACCATCTATTACACAAACCCTCGAACTCAAGAGAGTATGCGTTGCTATAAAGATTCTTTTAAGGGAAATATCATTTTTGGTCCCTAAATTATCTTTTTATTCAAACTAAATGTGTGATTTTACTAAGCTAACAAATGTTAACTTGTTAACAAAATTATTGTTTAAGGAAATAAAATTAAAAATAAAAATTGAAAGGGTAACCCCAATCGTCACTTTGAGAAGCATAAACCGAAGAAGAATATACTGCTGGGGAAGCTATGCGTGTGGCATGTGGAGTGAG
>JACEIK010005487.1:0-15928 GCA_018107945.1 Datura stramonium | reverse complement strand
CTTGCCGGTCACAGAGTAGTTTAGTTCCTGGTTCAGTCCCTCAGTGAAAAATTGTCAGCATGGTGGCCTTGTCGGCCCGCTTAGGTCCCCCTATATGAATATGGTTCTGGTTAGCTGATGTTATAGTACAGGTGGCTATAAGCCTAGCCGGCCGGGGGTTGTATTTACAGCCGCTATATAGCTCTTTGATTCCGTGAATCAGAGTTAGAGCCAGCCAGCACCAGAAGTGCTTAGGCTCAGTAGTCTAGCAGTTCAGGTCCTAGTAGGGCACCAGGTGCCAGTCATACCTCCCAAGACGGGGCGTGACAATATATATATATATATATATATGTTGAGCAAATATTCCATTGATAAGAATGGTTTTAGCCTTGTTGGATGAGATTTCTTTAATTCTTGAATTTTTGCCATATTATGGAATTCCCGTGTTGTTGGAATGAGTTGAGTTCTATATTAGTTTCTTAATAGTTCAGTTCAGTTACAATATAGAACCACTTCAGAACTATTCATAACTTGTCAACCGATCAGTTTGACTTTAGTATTTTCCCGAGGTGTCAGTGGTGCCTCCCAGTTATCAAAATCAGATTCAAAATCCAGTTATTTGGTCCATTAGGTGATCATGATATTTTAGATATATAGCTCTTACCAGTCCCAGGACCCCAGTTCAGTTTACAGATTGTTCTTAGACGGTTACGACGCTTCCAGATAGATAAGCAGCGCTGACCAGTCTAGAATCCAGTTTCAGAATCTGGTGCAATAAGACTCTCAGGGTACTTTCAGTTATATGTCCCTGACTAGTCTTGGACCCCAGTCTCGGGCTATCAGTCTAGTAGTTCAGTATAGGTTTTCCAGTGGGTGTAGAACTTAGCACCGAGTGGGCTGGGGTTCCAGCGCACCCAGGTTCCCAGATCTACGCTGCCAACGTAGGTTACAGTATTACTTGGACTGATTGGCCCCAGATTTTTTTGTGATCACCCAGTTCATGCCTTTATACCCTATCAAGGTATATTGGGTCCTACCGGTGGGGTGTATGCATCGGACTCCACGTCTAGATCACGTGGTTATATGTCGGTTAGTGACTCTTCCACTAATCATTCCAGTCCAGTTTAGTTTAGTTTCAGTTCTATCAGTTTGACTCAGTTCAGTAAAGTATCTCAGACTCAGAACTTTTAGACTTAGGACTTGCCTTTGACCATCAGATAGCGTCATCATGACCATTTCAGTTTACATCAGCAGTTCAATTCAGTTTACTTGTTGGTCGTTGCATGTCATTTCAGTTTAGACTTTGTATTTTAGTTATGTTATCTCCCACTTACTCAGTACATTCAAATTACTGATACATACTTTTATGTTGTATCGTTTCATGATACAGTTGTAGGTTCCCAGACTCATCAGCGTTAGCCGCTACGATTCAGATCCTCCTCAGCCACAGTAGAAGTGTGAGTCCTCATCATTCGAGGGCCTTATTTCATTTTTCTTACAGTTATATTACAGTTTTGTTTATACTTAGAGTTAGTTGGGGGCTTGTCCCAGTAACTCATCAGCTAGAAGGTTTTCAGACTACAAATATTTAGATTTCATGTTTTAAGTTTTTTCTTAAATTTCATAAAATTCCTTTTATGTTATTACTTCAAATTTCCACTGTGCATGTATTACTCAGAATACCAGTATATGATAAATCAGGGGTTGACTTGGGGTCACTTGTGACTTCGAGTACCGTGTTACGTCCAGGGTGTAGGCTTGGGGCGTGACAAACTTGGTATCAGAGCACTAGGTTTAGAGTATCCTCGGAATGTCTGAAAGCTGCATCGAGTAGAGTCCTTTTCATAGGTGTGAAGCGCGCCACACTTATGACGAGGAGGCTACAAGATGTTATTAGGAAAACTCTCTTTTGTTCATACTCATTATCGTGCATTAAGGTTAAATTCCAGAAACACCCTTCTAACTCGTGCTATGTTTCATTTCAGTGAATCATGCCTCCCAGACGTGGTAATGAAAGAAGGGCCGATAACACCAAAAAACTTGCCCCACCAACCCCAAGAGCTCCTCAAGATGATTCAGTGTCTATCGCAGAATTCAGGGCGGCTATTCAACTGCTGGCCCAAATAGTCACCAACCAGGTGAACCAACAGGTGGTACCGATGAACACCAACGGGTCCGCAGTAGCTGCGAGGGTGTGGGACTTTAACCGTAAAAACCCTCCATCTTTTTAGGGATCCAAAGTTGGGGAGGATCCCTAGGAGTTCGTGGATGAGATCAGGAAGATCACCCGCATTATGGGTGTTAGCTCTTCTAAGAGTGCTGACCTGACTGCCTACCAGTTAAAAGGGGAAGCTTAGGTATGGTATGAACAGTGGAAAGAGGGGCGGCCAGCGAGAGAAGGACCAATAGAGTGCAGGAGTTCTACACAGCTTTCTTGGATAGGTTTTTCCCTTAGGAGCTGAGGGAGGCAAAGATGGCGGAGTTTATAAATTTGAGACAGGGCAATAGAACCATGAAGGAGTATGCTCTGGAGTTTACTAGGCTGTCTAAGTACTCTCCAGAGATGGTAGCTGAGCCAAGGGCTCGCATGTTGAAATTTATGAACGGGGTGTCGAATTTGGTTCGCAAGAAGTGCAGGACAGCGATGTAGATTAAAGATATGGACCTGTCCAGCTTGATCATCTATGCCTAGCAGATTGAGGCCGAAAAGCTGAAGGATATGGAGCGAAAGAACAAACGGGCAAGGACTAGCCAGTCAGATTATGTCCATCAGAGGTCTAGCGGTAATAGCCGCCCACAGCAGTAGCAATAAAGAGCCCCAACACCCAGTTTAGCCAAAGCCCCAACCTTTCGGTCCCGCCAGGATCGGAGGGGTGGGTCATATGGCACTCAGTCTCAGGTCCACAGTACCAAGAACAAGTATCCAGCCTGTCCCAAGTATGGTAGGAACCACCCGAGAGAGTGCCTTTAGGGTCGAGAGGGTTGTTTTGGTTGTGGACATCTTGGACATCGGCTTAGGGAGTGCCCGTCAACATGTCGAGGGAGATCACAGTCTACCACATCATCAGCTCCAGCAGGCCGACTAGCTCTTCAGGCCAACACATTAGGTATAGATGGCGGTCAACGCAAAAATCATTTCTATGCTCTATCTTCCCGTCAAGATCATGAGAGCTCACCTGACATAGTCACGACTATGTTACATCTCTTTCATCTAGACATGTATGCCCTCCTAGATCCAGGAGCCACTCTTTCATTCGTGACTCCCTACATAGCATTCCAGTTCAATATCAGTCCATAGGTCCTCTCAGAACCATTCTCAGTCTCCACCCCAGTTGGCGAGTCAGTTAGAGCCAGCCGGGTATATAGAAACTGCCCTGCCTCAGTCCTGAATAAAGTCATTCCAGCTGATCTCGTAAAGTTAAACATGGTCGATGTTGACCTTATTCTCGGCATAGATTGGTTACACTCCTGCTATGTCTCAGTTGACTGCAGAACTAGAGTTTTCAGGTTTCAATTTCCAAATGAACCAGTGTTAGAATGGACGGGCAGCAGTTCGGTGCCTAAGGGTAGGTTTATTTCCTACCTTAAGGCCTAGAAACTCATCTCCAAGGGGTGTATTTATCATCTAGTTCGGGTCAAGGATTCCAACTTTGAGATCCAAACTATCCAGTCAGTTCCAGTAGTCAGTGGGTTCCCAGATGTATTTTCTGAGGATCTTCCCAGAGTTCCCCCTGAACGGGAAATAGATTTCGGAAAGATCTCCTCCCAGATACTCATCCCATCTCCATCCCTCCTTACAGAATGGCTCCAACTGAGCTTAAGGATTTGAAAGGGCGGTTAAAAGATCTTATTGACAAGGGTTTTATCAGACACAACATCTCTCCCTGGGGTCTCCAGTTCTATTCATGTGTATGAAAGACAGTACCTTCAGAATGTGCATAGATTACCATCAGTTGAATAAGGTCACAATTAAGAACAAGTACCCCTACCCAAAATTGATGATCTGTTTGACTAACTTCAGGAAGCCAGTTGTTTCTCCAAGATTGATCTCAAGTCAGGGTACCATCAGCTAAGGGTCAGAGAGTGTGACATACCGAAAACAGCATTCAGAACTCGGTATGGTCATTACAAGTTTGTGGTGATGTCCTTCGGGCTAATAAACACCCCAGCAGCCTTCATGGATTTGATGAATAGGGTCTTCTTCAGTATCTGGATATGTTCGTCATTGTATTTATCGACGACATTCTAGTAACTCCATAAATAAGGAAGAGCATGCAAATCACCTAAGATTAGCATTGCAGACACTCAGGGACCGCAAGTTGTTCGCCAATTCAGCAAGTGCGAATTCTGGTTAAAGTCAGTGACTTTCTTAGGTGATGTGGTCTTAGGGGAAGGGATACAAGTAGACCCTTTCAAGATAGCAGCCGTGAAATATTGGCCCAGACCTACCTCTCCTACTGAAATCAGGAGTTTCCTAGGTATGGCGGGTTATTACCGACGGTTTGTGGAAGGTTTCTCCTCTATAGCATCTCCTTTGACTAAGTTGACTCAGAAGAAGGTGAAATTTCAGTGGTCGTATGAGTGTGAGAAGAGTTTCCAGGAGTTGAAGACTCGACTCACTACTGCTCCAGTTCAAACCTTACCATAAGGAATAGATGGATTGGTTGTTTTTTGTGTTTCTTCCATAGTTGGACTCGGATGCGTTCTGATGCAGCAGGGCAAAGTGATAGCCTGCCCCTCCAGACAGCTCAAAGTTCATGATAAAAACTATCCAACTCATGACTTGGAGTTGGCAGCGGTGGTGTTTGCGCTAAAAATATGGAGGCATTACTTATATATATCTCATGTAGATGTGTTTACAAATCATAAGAGTCTTCAGTACATGATGAGTCAGAAGGATCTAAATCTGCATCAGAGAAGGTGGTTGAAGTTGCTAAAGGACTATGACATGAGCATGTTGTATCACCCCGGTAAAGCCAATGTGGTGACTGATGCCCTAAGCAGATGGTCTATGGGGAATGTGGCTCACATTGAGGAAGGCAAGAATGAGTTAGCAAAGGATGTTCACAGACTAGCCCGTTTAGGGGTGCAGTTGGTGGATTAAGCCAAAGGTGGTGTGGTAATGCAAAGTGGGTCGATTCATCCTTGGTAGTTGAAGTCAAGTCTAGACAGGATGAGGATCCCATCTTACTTAAATTTAAGGGAGCAGTTCTCAGAAAAGAAATAGAAGCTTTCTCCCGAGGGGGAGATGGGGTGCTCCATTACCAGGGCAAGTTGTGTGTACAGGATGTTGGTGAGTTGAGACAACAGATATTGGATAAAGCGCACAGTTCTAGATATTCCATTCACCTCGGTGCTACTAAGATGTATCGTGATTTATGAGATATTTACTGGTGGAACAACATGAAAAGATATATCTATGAATTTGTAGCTAAGTGCCCGAACTGCCAGCAGGTCAATGTAGAACACCAGAGACCAGGAGGTATGACCCAGGATATCAGCATACCCACATGAAAGTGGGAAGAAGTAAACATGGACTTCACTATGGGTCTACGTCGAACTCGTCGGCAACATGACTTAATCTGGGTAGTAGTAGACCGGATGACTAAGTCAGCACATTTCCTCCTAGTCAAAACCACAGACTCAGCTGAGGACTATGCCAGAATTTACATCTGAGAGTTAGTTAGACTCCATGGGGTGCCTTTATCGATCATTTCAGACAGAGGAACTCAGTTCACCTCACACTTTTGAAAGTCCTTTAAGAAGGGACTAGGCACTCAGGTCAAGCTCAACACAACTTTTCACCTGCAGACCGATGGGCAAGTGGAGTGAACTATTCAGACCCTAGAAGATATGCTAAGAGTGTGCGCGATCGATTTTAAGGGTAATTGGGATGACCATTTGCCTCTTATCGAGTTTGCGTACAATAATAGCTACCATTCTGGCATTCAGATGGCCCCATTTGAAGAATTATATGGGAGAAGGTGTAGATCTCATATAGGGTGGTTCGAGGTTGGTGAAGCTACCTTGATAGGGCCAGACTCGGTTCACGAGGCAATGCAGAAAGTTCAGCTCATCCGAGAAAGGTTGAAAACAATTCAGAGCCGTCAGAAATCTTATGTCGATGTGCGAAAAAGAGCGTTGGAGTTTGCAGTTGATGACTGGGTTTACCTAAAAATTTTGTCATCCATAGCACCAGAATTTTGGTGCCATGGATGGGACTCCACTCCATCCATAACACTAGAATTTTGTGATATGGATGGGACACCACACCTCTCATCTCGCCAAGATGTTGAGTAGATTTTCTTCTGAAGTTTTGGACCTGGTGCGGGGCGCCAGCCATAGCCCCCGATCCTTCTTCTTAGCTTCTCAAACCTTCAACCTTGATTCATTTTGACTCCTTTTTCCTTGATTTCCTGCTCAAAACACCTCAAATCGTTTGTTAGCATACAAAATACACAAACATATGAATTTATGCATTCCTTAAGGATTATAAACTCAAAACAAGGTAAAAGATGGGCAAAAACAAGGCAAATGGGCATATAAAAATGCCCAATATTACTACCCCACACTTAAACCATTGTTCATCCTCGAACAATTCTTAATACACACATAAACTCATCTTTTACCATCACACTTGGTACCTCTATTAATTCACACTCAAACAACTAACATAGAGCACAAATCAAGTGGTTCGTCAGCATACAACAATTCTCATCAAGCACAAATAAAGATTTCACAATTAAGTGCACAACCTCTAAAATTAACTCATTCTTTTCAAAACATATGACCAATATGATTAAGCATGAAATATGCAATAAATAGTACACCGACTTAGACATCTTGTGCCTCTCACTTTTAGTGATGTTCCTCTCTCAGATTATCAATGCAAACACATGAAACATAAAAGGCAAGCCACTCTCATGCTCACAAACAATGTAATGCACATATGTCACATACCATAGGCTTGTCTTTCATGTACACTTAGACTACTTGGTTGTTTCAAGAGATTCAGATCACAAGGACTTTTTTTGATTGTAATGTCGGCTAAGGGACGGGCAGGAATGATATTTTTGTTGTAGTGACTATCACCCTAGGCACTTTTTATACATCTTTAACTTTTCAAGTCCTCCACCTTTTTTCTTGTTTGTTCATCCTTCACTAACTCACCCTTTTTCTTTCTTTTCTTCTCATGCCCTTTTTTCACTAATTGACTTCTAGTCTCTACTTATAACATCAATAAGAATTTCGCAATTAAATCTCTATCTTTCATTGTCCTAGCAGCAAGTAAACAACATAATTTTTTGAGCACCCCTTTTTCCTATTTTTCTTCTCTTACCACAATTTTTCCTTTTCCCTTAACATTATACTTCGGTTGGACATTTACTTTTAATTATCAAGTGCCTAAGACTACTTTGGATCTATAAGTTTGAGGTCTCACAAAGAAAGGGATTAAGCTACTTTTGTGGCTAAGAAAGGATAAGGCTTATGCTCAAATGGGGTTAACTAGGGAGAATGTACAGGAAGATAAACAACATGGGAAATAATTGGCTTTTTCAAGGAAATGTTTTGATCATATCATAACTCCCTAACAACTACCTATCCTATGTACACTAAGGCAAGTTATAGATACAATATGTACACACAAGATAATTTAGATCAGCTTTCATGGCAACAAGAATCTAGTCGGCTTCCTACAGCTACACAGTCACACAATCATATTGAGTGACATTTTTCATGTTAAGCCCTAAGAATCATCTTGAGTCAAATTAAAGAGATATATGTATATCTCATGGATTCCTCACTTATATATTCAAGATGACCACATTACTAACTCTAGCATAGCAACTAAGTAGAATGTCAACAAGCACACAAGTGAATAATCTATGACTCAATCCTAAAAAATAAAAAAAAAATATGTGATGAAATTCCCTTAAGACGATCGTCATCCATCTATCATAGGGAAGGGTCACTACTCTACGACGACACTAACTCCTAAAAATTTTAATAATTACGCGATTTAAAAAAAACCCTTCAGAAACGAATCGAGGCCATAAGAAAAAATGAAGGTTGAGTGAGGTATGCCAAATTAAAACAACATTTGATGGCATGCTCACCCTTGACCAATAAAATTTAGAATCTAAAATTAAACTAAAAACTAACACTCACAAACTAAAGCCAAATAGAGTATCCAACATCCCAAGACATCACAAGTCATCAGCATCATACTAGCTATTACAGACCAAGCAAATTATAGAGCTACTACTACGGGAAATGACACTATGCTACGACCTACTATAAATATAGCAATTGAAGAACAAATAGGAACCTTCCACCCCATACTTAAACTCTGCACTGTCCTCAGTACATACACGGTCATATCAAAAAGTAGGGTAAAAGGAACTTCCTGGCCAGTAAGCATCATCATCAAGATTATAATCTCGATCTTCATCCTCATCAACGTTGCTATCAACCTGTATGGAACCCGTAGTAGCATCATCCTCATCATCATCATTATCCAGATCATCGACACCATCAGTGAGCAATGTGGACTCATCATCATCAAGCGACTCTTCAAAAGAAGGTCCCACTCTACACATCTGCATAACACTCTCCGTGAGTGGGTATCTATCCTCAAGGTCTGCCATCTCCTCGGTTGTGGCAGGTCGGCCTCATATTTTCCACTGTAATTCTAACATGCCGAATATGCGAACATGCTAGCTTTCATCACGAGCCTGACGATCAACTATGGAAAGGGATGGAGTTGTGGAATAGTTGGGCTCCTTACCTTGGGTTCTCAAAAACTGAGTCAAGAGACTACCGTAACAGTATTTCAACCTATAGTTATCCCTCATTTTCCTCATGTTGCCTCAAATAATTGCACCAAAATTTATAGTTAGCCCTTTCATTAGCATTTACACCAGCACAACCCGCTCACTAGTGACATTGTTGATGTGGGTCCCAGGGAGAAGTGTAGCGCAAATAATTTTTACCCACACCTTTGGCTCCTTATTCATGTAGGAGAACAAAAGTGTACAATGAACACCCTGATGGTCTCTTTCCAAACATACAATTGATTTCTCACCACAAAGAGTGTGACGGATGTCGCGGTAAAGAGGCTTCTCTAGCATAAAGACATAATCAAAGGGGTCTACCGCTTTTATACGAAGGAAAGTATTGAATATTTTAGTGGTGAACCGCACCACCTGACCCTTGATCTAGACTTCATTGCTTTCTCCAAATGATGTGTCCCAGTTGGCATAGAAATCCCTCACCAAGGTGAGGTTGCACTCCTCTGGCTCAGTAAAGATGTAACCTAAACCGAACTTACGGATCTTGTCCTTAATAGTAGGGAACTCAAGCGCCAAGCGGCATTCATCAATACAGTTTTCAGGAGCATACTTTTCCTCCTTCTGTGTGTTGAACCAGGTAAGCCAACGAAGCTCTACAGCCTATGCTCCAAATCATCTAGCAGGGCCAGCCTTGGCTGTTGATGAACTAGCTCCCTTTGTACCTTTCCGGAGCCTCCTTAGACCTTTTCTTGCGACCTCAATCTACATTCCTTTGCTTCCTTTTCCTGTCATGGTACCTGTCAAGCAAAAATCAAGAACTACACAAAATTAGTTTGTGAATAATAAGACTAGCTAATTAAGTGTTAAAGGTGCAAGATTGACCCTACACTTAATTCACTAGCATAATGGTGAGACTTTGTCCAATAGAGTACTCAATACTTCCCTCATCATCGTCCAACCTCGCATCACTAATTCATTCACCAACTCTAAATTCAACCAAGTTCATGAATTCTTCAATTCTGCCCTCATATTTAGCTTTTCAAGAATGCCTCAATTGGTCATCCCTCTCACTTTTCCTTCTTTGATTCTTAATTAAAGTAATTCATACATAAAAGTAACATTATTCAATTCACTCAACAACCTAACAAACAATTACTACCATACATAATGAATTAATCATGAATTTCAGCAACTCAAGACTTATTCACCTTCAAGAATTCAATACCCATGTACTTTATCTCTACCATTAATGCATCAACCCACCAAATTCATGAATCCATATCACCATCCCCACTCATCTCCACAACTTCAAATAATGATGTTCAACCAAAAATAAGGTAACCCATCAAGGATACACGTTATCATGGAAGAATTTAAGACATTAAAGCTCATAAAATCCACAATGTGAAACTTAAGTCTTTCACCAACAATGATGATTTGGATCTTTAATCTTGGAGAAGAAGGGTGTGGGAGCATGCTTTCAACATTACCTAAACAAGAGAGAAGAAAGATACTTACCTGAGTTAAAAAGAGGAGCTTCACCAAATCTTGGAGAAGACAACAATGGAGGGGAAAAAGGGAAAGGAAGTTACGGGTTTAAAGGGGGAGGAGAGAGAATTTTTGCTTTTTTGTGTTTTCAACTCTGTGAGAGAAAAGGGTGAGTGGGAATTCAAATAAAGTCTGGGGCTTGGGTTTTTGGTAATTTTAAGGTCTTTGGATCAACATTGGCCCATTTTGACCAAAATAATTTCAGCAAAGAGGCTTCTAGAGCACCAGGCCCTCTGTCTCACCATAGACTTAGAAAAAAAACATTCTTCGGGGATTGGGTTGGCGTGGCACACCACCCATAGCACCAACCCCTCTGATTTTTTTCTTCTAAAGTTTAACAGCTGGCACCCCATGTTGGGTATCTTACTCCAGACTTACACTTTTTAAGCTCATTTTCCCAGCTCTTTTTGCCTCTAAATCCCTTTTTTCCCTACAAAATAAAGAAAATGTAAAAATGTTAGAAAAAATGGGTTACCTCCCACCAAGAACCTTAGTTATAGTCATGACACAACATTCATGGGTTGCCTCCTATGCAGCATCTGATTTAAAATCACGTCACGGCTATGGTCTCTTTCACTCTTTCATCCGAGTGAAATGGTGACCAAACTAACAATTCACAAAACTTTCATGTAGCCCACGCTGCTCCACTAACTGATTACTTTCTCCAGGTTCTACTGTCGGCTTAATTGTAAAGTCCTCATAGTGAAGAGGCATCATTGTTGATCTAAACATCTCAAAAATAGCCTCTTGACCATCCACCTTCATAGACATCTTTCCCGTCTTTCCCTGTATGACCATATCTGCGGTGGCTAAAAATCCTCTCCCCAAAATGAGGGGACTGCTGCATCAACTTCGTAATCTAGGATTATGAAGTCCACTGAAAGAATGAAAGGTCCTGCCTTTATTAATACATCCTCTATTATTCCATCGGGGTAGGCCATATATTAGTCTGCTAGTTGCAGAGTCACTGTGGTAAGACGAGGTTCACCTAAATCCAAAGTTTTGAACAGGGATGCGGGCATCAAATTGATGCTAGAACCCAAATCACATAAGGCCGAACCAACTTTCTTGTCTTCAATCACCACTGGAAGGGTGAAGCTCTTTGGGTCCTTCAACTTTTTAGGAATTTTATTTTGAACACGAGAACTGCACTCTTCTGTAAGAGCCACAGTTTCAAATTCTGTTAACCGCCTCTTGTTGGCCGCAATGTTCTTCAGGTACTTAGCATATTTTGGAACTTCCTGTAAAAGCTCCACCAATGGAATGTTAACATGTACCTGCTTCAACAAGTCAATAAACTTTTTGTAAGTTGTATCCTCATTCTGCTTTTGACACCTCTGTGGGAATAGGGGCGGTGGTCTAGCTACTACAACTTTTGATTGTGAGTTGCTTGACTCCACGACCTTACTCTTGGACTTCTCAACCTGCTCATCATCAACATTATTTTCTCTGTAGATCACCTCACTCAGCTCCTTACTACTGCACAAAGAGACATGCGCTCATATTTTCTTTAGGGTTCTTTTCGATGTTACTCGAAAGTGCCCCTTTCGGTCTATTGGTCTGTTGCACTGTCTTTTGGTCTACTGCATGGCTAGTTGCCCCATCTGCCTCTCAAGCTCATGGATGAATTTTTGTATCTCGTTCATTACCTGAGTTTGTTGCACCATTCATTGCTTCATCATTTCCTCAATAGAACTGCTCAACTGCTAGCCTTGAGGCCTTGGATAATTGTTCTTGGGCCTTTGGAAGTTATAGTTCCCTCCCTATGAGGGATTTTCTGTATTCTGATATCCCTGATTGAAGCCATTACCTACAAAAATTCCACTATGATTTTGTTGTCCCATTAAAAATACAGATTTTGGGTTATGTAGACAACCTGAAAATGTATGACATTTTCCACATGCTTCAGATGTCGGTAGTGGAGTCTGCACCTGATGTACCTACTGTACTTGGCTTCCTGTTGGTGCGGTCACAAGTTTGCTAATCACATTCATTAGCTGGCTAATATTTGCTCTGATTGCTGCAACACCATCTACCTCAAGCTTCCCTGGCACCTTAGCTGCTGCGAATCCTCTGCTTGAGTCTTGATAATCCTAAACTTCCCGCTAACATGAGGTTCAATAGAGCCTCAATTTCATTATATCTTTTGGACAGAATCTGTCCCTATGCGGTAGCATCAACCAGGATCTTTGACTCGGGCTTTAAACCCTTTATAAAGTTATGCCCATTTATCTCCTTAGGCTACATGTGATGCGAAAAATCCCTCAAATAGCCTTTGTAATGTTCCCACGCCTGAGCTAAGATCTCACCATCTTTCTTCACAAACCTGGAGATCTTCCCCCTTAACTCCTTAGTTCTCCTTGAAGAGAAAAATCTATTGATGAATTTGTTGGAAAGAGCCTTCCATATGGTGGTGGAACCTGCTATATCATTTATAAGTCATTCCTTGGCTTCACCAATCAGTGAGAACGAAAATAATATCAGCTTAACATATTCATTTTTAGGCCTGCTTATCGTTTGGTTCGGTTTTACTTATCAGTTATCAGTTTATAGACATGCTAAACCGTTAAAGAATCATTAAGATATCGGTTAATACGGTTATTAATTGTTATCGGTTCGGTTATCGGGTTAACTGTTAAGATCTCACATGAAAAATCTCATAAGTCATAAGTATGTTTAGCCCGAAAAAAGTGGGTGAAAAGAGAAAAAATATATAGAACCATCTCAACTAAAGCAATCAACTTTAATTTAGATTAAAACACCATCCCCTTCACTTTTCATCGAAACCCATTTCATCTTCTCGTTTGGATACTTTATACATTGAAGGCTAAAATTATAATTAAATAAATTATTATCGGGTTATCGATTTACCCATTAAAAAAAGTGATCAAACCGATAACCGAACCAATAACCCAATAACTTTAAATAGTAAAGTGATAATCAAACTGTTAAATTAATAACCCAAATCATTAATCCAATAACTCAACTATCGGTTTGGGTTATTGGTTTAACAGTTAATTTGCACACCCCTATTCATTTGACACGTTCTAGTAGTGGAAATTCACACTCAACTCCATGAATGTCATCAGATGCCTGTGGGGATCCTCGTGTAGCTTGCCCAAATATTGGCAAGTGTTTTGGACCAACCGCATGGTCCTTCCTTCAGCTCAAAATTCCTAGTGATCGCATGGTCCTTCCTTCAGCTCAAAATTCCTAGTGATAGTCGGCTTGACGATCGCTTTCGAAGAGTTCTACAAGTTCGGCCTAGCAAAATTCAAAACTAAAACTCTCTCTTGGTTGTTGCCCTGTACCTGCTCATTATTCTCTATGATTAACCTTCGAAAGGTTCTCTCAATTTCAGGATCAAGAGAAGTCAGAAGTGATTCCTGACTTCTCGTACTTGGCATACACTGAGCACACAACCCTATAAACTTCAAAAAAACAAAGAAACAAACGTAAAATACAGAATAGTAGAATAAAATCCTAACCTACCAAATGATCAAACAATATTCAAGTCCCCGACAACGGTGCCAAAAAGTTGATGATGCCCAAGCGCAGGTGATCGTCAAGTAATATAGGACTGGAAGCCCCGATTATCGTACCCACAGAGACTTGTCAGTTTAATAATTATAAGGTTATTACTTTATTTTGCCATTCTAACAAAACAGTTGAAACGGGAAATGGTTTAGGAAATTAAACAATTAAAATCTTTAAATATAAAAATAACTAAAGCGGTTGCAAGCTTGGTTTTACTTCAATGATGATGAAAATACAGGGAAATGCCACTTGTTCGGTTTCGGGTTGAGTTTTCAAGACGTGATTACATTAGATCGATTCTTCCTATGGTTGCTAGTTACAAGTTACTATCCTATTCCTTGCCACTATCCCTAGCATTCAAGGACTATTTCATGAACCCTAACGCCTATATCCCTATGGTCGCAGGAGAAACATGAAACGACGATTATGCCTGTATTTCAACTAAACAGGGTTGAAGGGTATACCTTATCCTCAACAACAACTTATATCCTCTCACTAATGGACTCGAGGGACTTTGAATTCCTATTCTATCTTTAACCCTTTCGATTCCCTTTCTTAAGTTCAATCAAAAGCCAACAGATTTACTTATAAGGCAATCAGTCTCATAAATAAGCAATTAAAAAAACTGAACACAACCAACCATTAAAGAATAATTAAATCTAGATTAAATCAGTCTTTCAAACAATCAACCATCAACCATGGAAAAAAATCCTAGAGTATGAGTTTAGCCACTTATAGATAAGTGGAAAAATGAATACTTAATCATCATCGTTCGAAATAAAATAGTAAAGAAGAGAAGAAACCTAGTGTAGAACTTTTTCTTCTTTCCAAACGGCTTACAAGCCTCCACAAATGAAATACAGAATATAAAAATGAGATAAAGTTGCTTTACAAATGACCTACAGGTTCTATTTATAGTTGAGCCTTCAAATGATGCTTCTGCCCTTCAACACTTAGCTTTAAAATCAGCAATTTTCGCTTCGGAAGAGTCTGGTGTGCCGCCCTCGCCATCTCACCACATAGTTAGTCAAATTTTCAGTAATTTTAGCTCTGGGATGGACCTGGTGCGTCTCCTCCATCATCTCACCAAGGACTTACCCAATTTTTTGTAATTTTAACACCTTTAGCGAGCCACTCTCACCATTTCACCAAAGTGTTAGTCAAATTTATGAACATTAGGACTCCTTTGGTGCGCAGCCCCATCTATCTCATTAGAATTTTGGAAATTTTCTCTAAGTCTGGAATGCTCTGGTGCTATGGATGGGGCTCCACCCCTCTCATCTAGCCAAGGTGTTGAGTAGATTTTCTTCGTAAGTTTTGGACCTAGTGAGGTGCGCCAGCCATAGCCCCCGAACCTTCTTCTCTGCTTCTCAAACCTTCAACCTTGGTTCATTTTGAGTCCTTTTTCCTTGGTTTCCTACTCAAAACACCTCAAATCGTTTATTAGCATAAAAACACACAAACATATGAATTTATGCATTCCTTAAGAATTATGAACTCAAAACAAGGTAAAATATGGGCAAAAACAAGGAAAATAAGCATATAAATATGCCCAACATCATACCTCATGATAGAACTGAGCTGGAGGGGAAGTGGTGTAGGTATCTAGCCATCATATCTGATTTAGCCTCCCAAGTAGCTTCCTCTACAAGTTGATTCCTCTAAAGGACTTCCATCGAAGCGACTTCCTTGTTCCTCAATTTCTGAATCTGACGATCAAGAATCTCAACCGGAACCTCCTCATAAGTCAGGTTATCCTTCACACCAGTGCTCTCTACCGAAACAACTAAAGCTGGATCACCGATGCACTTTTCCAACAAGGATACATGAAAAATTGAATGCACTAATGCTAACTCTACGGGCAATACTAACTCATAAACCACACTATCAACCTACCTCAGAATCCTGCAAGGATCGACATAACAGGGACTAAGCTTCCCCTTCTTGCCAAACCTTATAACCCCTTTCATAGGTGACACCTTCAGAAAAATCCAATCACCGACCTCAAACTCAAGCTCTCTCCTCCTAACATTCGCATATAATTTTTGACGACTTTGATATGTCTTTAACCT
>JACEIK010005486.1:90017-109279 GCA_018107945.1 Datura stramonium | reverse complement strand
TCATGTTGGTTAATATTTCTTCTCATTTATATAAAAAGGCATGAAAATGTACATAATTAAATACATAAACAAGGCAAAACTAAGTTATAAAGTATCACTTAGGCATGTAATTATGACCAAAGGTGGCCACATATTACCACCCTCAGTTGAGTGGACACGTGTAGGTTTCGAACAGGGAAACCAAGACCATCCTGGCCAAGACAGTAAACACTAACCGTACGGATTGGTCAAGAACGCTCGATGATGCACTATGGGCTTACAGAACAGCTTATAAGACTCCCATTGGTTCATCTCCATACCAACTGGTTTATGGCAAAGCATGCCACTTACCAGTTGAACTAGAGCATAAGGAATTATGGGCTTTAAAGAGGATGAATATGAACTGAAATGAAGCTGCCAAGTTAAGACTATCCAGCTTAATGAGTTGGATGAATTCCGACTTAAAGCTTATGAGAGTGCAACCATCTATAAAGAGAGAATGAAGATCTACCATGACAAAAAGATTGCAAGAAGGGAATTTAGCCAAGGTGATTTTGTCCTACTTTTTAATTCAAGACTTCGGTTGCACCCTAGAAAGTTGAAATATACATGGATGGGACCTTACAAAGTAGTGCAAGTATTTCCTTATGGTGCGGTGGAACTTGAGAATAGAGAAGGAAAAAGATTTAAAGTAAATGGTCAAAGAATAAAAGTGTATCTGGGAGATGAGGGAGAATTAAAAATAATTGAGGAAGTATACCTTGATGATGCTTGAGGAGTCACAAAAGTCACGTCGTGTCGCGATGTTAAATCAGGCACTGCATGGGAGGAAACCCATGGCAGGTGAAGTCTGAGTAGCCCAGGTATGTTCTTTCCCTATGATATTCTAGATGATTATTTGGGGACGAAGCTAACTTTTTAAAAGGGAACGGGGTGTACTTGTGATTTTTAGGATTTTTGGTCCGTCTGAGGGTTTTCTTGCTGTGTTTCTTTTTCCTCAGACATTCTATCTAGTAGAACCGACATGTGTAGGATTTTTATTTTTAGTTTGTCATTTTTATTTAATTAGAAAGTATCTTAGGAGTAGTCAACTAAGAAAATTTCACTAGTTTTGGTTTTTGTAAAAAAATTGACCCTGTTTAAAAATTTTCTGATACATTAGCTATGTATTTATAACAACATGCATGATTGCTGTAGATCTTTGGATCTCATTTATTTTGTCAGCATGAGTAGTTCTATTAAGCCATGTATAAACCAGATAGGTGAGGTGAAAATAGCTCATGTACCATGTGTGAGTGAGGTATATTAGTCAGTTCAATATTGTGTTGTAGATCTAGAACTTGCCTGGTTGGTCTCTGTATAGGCTAAGGATGGTTGGTTAGGATATGATCATAGACCATTTTTGTTTAGCTCACTTTTAGCGTATATTGCCCTACCAAAAGTTGAATGAATCCCTTGATCCCAAGTTTGAGCCTTAATAGACCATGTTTCTTTGATTTACCGATTAACCGTACCCATTTTTTGTAATGAACCTGTTTTGGCCCTGGTCCTTCCTTGGATATTGTGAACCTCAACATAAGAAAAATACTTAAGTTGAGGGTGGCCAGAGTAGGGGTGCATAAAAGGTGAGAATGGAAGAAAGGAAAAGAAAAGAAAAAGAAAGACATGGTGTAAAATGAGGTGTGGTGAGATGAAAAGAAAAGGATGAAAAAGGTTGTAAATGTTGAAAAATAAAGCTCAAAGAAATTTTGAAAATGCTAAAAAAAGAAGAAGAGAAAACTCACCACACCCATGCAAATGTGAATAAAAAGGAGAAAAAGGGAAAAAGGGAATGAAAGAATAAAAGGGTGAATTAGGTGAATGGTGTAGCCAATGTATGTAGTGCCAAAGAAAGAATAGTCACTTATAAAATCTTCCATCTTTATCATGTCCAGCCCTGAGCCTACATTACAAGCCATACCAAGTCCTATAGTGATCTTAACTCGACCATCTGAAAAACTAAAGTAGAGAAAATAAGGGCAAGCCTATGGTATCTGACACATAATACTTGTAACTTCTTTGTGAGAGTGAATGCCTTACTTTTTTAGTCCCATGCTATGTTTGACAGTTCATATCAGAGACAGAAGCTGAGGTGGTGAGCGCGAGGGAAAATGGAGAAGGAATGACGGTTACCGCAACGACGGAGCAAGATTGTACGTACCTTTGAATGCACGTGAGGGGAAGGATGGACAGTTAAAGTTGGAGAGTATGATGGATGAGATGCTAAAGAAGGTTAGATCCACAGATGATCAGCTGAAAGACATACGTAGTGATCTATCGAGCATGGGTCAGAGAGTTGAGTCACATGCTATGGCTATCAAGTAGATTGAACAATAGCTAGGACAACTGTCAGCATCCATAAACCTTAGGCAAAAAGGTACACTACCTAGAAACACAATACTGAATCCAAAGAGTGATGGTCACTGCATTGCTGTGATGACTAGAAGTGGAAAGGCCACAATTGATCCCCCTCTTCTAGTTGTAGTTGAGCTTCAAAGGAAGAAAAAAACATAATTGATGATGAGGATGAGGTTGCTGAGAATGAGCATAATGAGGATGCTGAGTTGATTGAGGATCCAGTTGTTGAAAAGGGGTCTGAGGCCAAACAAGGAGAGAAGCAAGGAGCCACGCATATTTACAAGGCTATTCCACGACCACCACCACCATTCCCTCAAAGAATGAAGAAGAAGGTGGAGAATAGTAAGTTCCAAAAATTTATGTCAGTGCTAAAATAATTATGTGTAAACATACCGTTGGTCGATGCATTGGAACATATGCCAGGATACGCCAAGTTTATGAAGGACCTTGTTACGAAGAAAAGGTCCGTGAGCTATGAGCTTGTGGATAATGTGCATCATTGTAGCACTATAGCCTCACGGGTCCTTACCTAGAAGAAGGAGGATCCAGGTGCCTTCACCATTCCATGTACAATTGGTGAAGTTGAGTTTGTGAAGGCATTCTATGAATTGCGAGCAAGCATCAATTTGATGCCGTTAGCTGTGTTTAAGCAGCTGGGCTTGGGAGCCCCAACATCGACTACTATACGGCTGCTGATGGCCGACCGAACTGTGAAGAAGCCTGTGGGCATCCTGTTTGATGTTCTTGTTAAAGTGGATAGATTCACATTCCAAGCAGACTTCGTGATCCTTGATTGCGAGGTTGATTTTGAGGTCCTCTTCATTTTGGGGCGACTATTCCTTGCCACTGGGAGGGCTTTAGTAGTTGTGGAGGCTGGACAGTTGAAATTCAGACTTAATAAAGAAGAGGTCACCTTCAATATCTGCCGGTCAATGAAGCAACCAAAGGAGTACAAAGTGGTCTCAGAAATTGAGGATGAGTCTGAGTTCCTTGATGAAGTTTGAGTAGTCAAGAGACTTGCGTCGTGTGCGACGTTCAATCTGGTGCTTCTTACAAGGTAATCCATGTTTATGTTTGGTGAATTTTGAGTAACCGAACCACTCGTGTCGGTGCGATGTTAAATCAAGCGCCTCTTGTGAGGAAACCCAATTTTATTAACTTATGTGTGTTTAGTGTGCAGGGGAACTAAAAACAGGTGGCGGAAGAATTGTTGAATAGAATGGTGCTACGATTCTCAGTATGACTCGGAAGAGGACTGTGCAGACCGTAGTACAAGTCATGGTGAGAAGCAGAGATGTATCTCAGTGCATGAGTTCAGGGTACAGTTGGTCCTACAACTCGTAACTTCATTGGATGGGTCATAGTACTCACTATGGTTATGAACTATGCGAGGCATGGACCTTAAAGTAAGAGAGACCTATGAGTCATTGTATGGGTCGTACCTGCATAGTATGAGTTGTAAGATGTACTCATAGGTCCACATGTAAATTTTCTCAACCTCTCTGTCGCGAGTCCTAGGGACAAGTCGTAGGCACTTCCTACAACTCGTGGTATGAGTTGTGATAGGTCAAAAGACTTATAATTACCCGAATCGGCCCAGATTTTTCAAATTTTCCCCAAAACCTATTTAAACTTCAAATAGACTAGATCCTTCTCCCAAAAACTCAAAATATAATTCATGAAAGAACTCACGACTCCCACACACCCATAACTCAGAATCACGATCGATTGAGCAAGATTTTTCCTCAGATAACACCGTGAAATTTGGACTCTAACCCTAGTTCCTGATTTCCAGTCGAAGTAAGCAGCATTGCACATCATTCAAGTAAGTGTTATGCTTTGAATTTTGTTAAAAAAAGGCCGATTATGCCTAGGCAAACTTGCTTATTCCTTGAGAGTCTTATAAATTCTTGAAAAACCAAATAGGATAATGACCAGTGATGTGAACAAGTGAATATGTGACTGGGTAGGGATTTAACATGTTAAAATTGCACAACGAACTGTTAAACTAGAGTTACAGGTTGTGAGTAGAAAGGGGAGGAATGGGTAACTATTAAAACATGATGAATGCATGCCTGGACTTGGGGAATTCTGAGTACCCAACACAAAATCAAATTCACCTGCAAACTAAATCAAAGATAAGGCAGGGACAGGCTTTACAAGACTTTCTATGAATTGTGGTTTCACACTACGACTCGTAGGATGGCTCATTGAGACTATCCTAAGCCAAACTTGTAAAAACCATGAGGTACAAAACCTTGTACGGCTCATAGTATCCTGCTATGAGTCGTACCTGACAATCGTACCAAGAGTCTGAAAAAGGTTAAGTCCAAAAGAGATAGTACGATCCTTCCTACGACTCGTGGAATCGACTTATGGGTCGTACCATGAGTCGTAGAAAAATATAGAACATTTGTTCTCAAGGGGAATCCTCATACGACTTGTGGTACGGATCGTACCTTCATGGTACGAGTCATATCTCAGAAGTCTCAGTACGAATCATACCTCCAAGGTACGACTCATACTGTAGACCCGTGATAAATTACAAAGGTCTTTTTTCTTGCTTTATTTTTCTCATATTTGGATGGATAGAGCTTTGGATCAATACACTGCAGAGATTAGTTGGGAGTTCTATGCCAATTATTTGGCAACCATGGAGCAGAAATAAAAGGAGGGGAAAAAATTGAAAGATCAACCCAAGTTGGAGGGCGTCATGGTACGAGGACGCAATGTGGATATATCCGAGCACACTATTGCTTGGGTGTTATCTGAGACCCAATTCATACCACCACATGCTACATAGGAGTATGACTATTGGGTGGAGGCCATGAAACGTATCAAGTAGATAGGCTCTGATGAGAGGCGGAGGCAGATTCAGTGGTTGTATGGGGTCGTTTCTGAGGATAAAGAAGAAGCAGAATGGGTAACTAGCAGCAAGTAGGTCACAAAGAATTCTCTGAATTTTATAGAAAAATCCTTCTGGACGTTAGTGCGCCACTGATTGGCCCCGACAGTGAATGAAAATACCCTCAGTGCAGATAGAGCAGCTATTGTGGCATGTATTATGTCCAGATACCCCATCAATATCCCAAGGGTAATTGCAGAGAAGATCCGAGATCAGGCTACGGTATTGAGCACTATCATCCCATTCTTGAGTCTCGTATTCAGACTATGCATAGAGGCAAGTATCAAGGTGCGTCATGGTGAGGAAACTTGATCGGAGGATAGCACATCGCAGATATTGGCTTAATTTGAGATGAGATGAACCCGGTAAGCAGGGCATGACTTTCTACCGCAGTCCTAGTATCATGGACAGTTGGGGCACACAAGTGAATGCCCCCACCTCACAGGAGCAGGGCGAGACACTGGGTACAGATGCCAGTCATTCAGAGGCAACTCCTAGCACCTCAACCGCACCACCTATGGGCCTTTCGAGCTAGACTCTAGCCAGGTACATGTTAGTGCCTTCAGGAATTTCTTTAGAAGCTGGCCAAGAAACTGACCGTAGCTGAGAAGAAGGTTTAGTCTATGATGGAGAACGTCAAGCCTTGGGTAATGGCTGAGATTGAGACATCTTCACAGGCCTACACGACAGAGCATATTCAATGTGTGTATGGCTGAGTAGACTGACACGACAGCCTCCGTGAGGAGTTGGGGTCTCTTCGGAGCCAAGTGGTTGAGCTGTCATCTCGACAACTGGAAATTATAGCATCCCCCACTCTTCCTGACCTCGACGTTGGCATTGATGAGGAGCTTGATCTGGCGACTTATTGGGAGCCTACAGGAGCCCAGAGGGATAAAATGAAAAAGAGGGTCTCTAAGGATGTTGGAGATGAAACCCTAAAGAAGAAGAGAAAGAGAGAAAACAAAGAGTGCAAGAAGGCAAGATTGGAGAGTCAGCAGAATCACGACGAGCATCGGTGGGAGCTACTTGAGAGAGAAAGAGGAGCGGGTAGATCCACCGTTGCCCATGCAGAGCTTGCGGGAGGCAAGGAACCTTTAGGCAAGCCATATTCAGCCCTAGTGAATTCGTAGGTCGTTGAGGCAACCACTACTACTGAGGGGGTAGCCATTCCCCCTACTGATACCCTAGTAAGTGCACCGGCCATCGCCAGCGCCACGAATGCAGCAGAGGCACCATCTTCGCAGGATGGCAGGAGCACTTAATGCACCGCAGGTATGTTCCCTTCCTTCTGCTTTATATTTTATTCTTCGGGGACGAAGCATGCTTTTTAAACAGGGAGGGGGTGTACTTGTATTTTTGGGATTTTGTTGGATTCGTCCGAGGGTTTTTCTTGCCGTGTTTATTTTCCCTAGGGCATGCTATCTAGTAGAACCATCATGTTTAGGATTTTAGTTTTGTGTTTTTGTTTAATTAGAAAGTAACTTAGGAGTACTCAGCCAATAAAATGTACTAGTTTTGAATTTATGAAAATTGACCCTGTGTAAAGTTTTTTTGATGGTTAGCTATGTACTTGTAGATTACAAAGCATGATTTCTATAGATATTTTTATGTTATTTAGTGTATTAGCATGAGTAGTTCTTGTTAGCCATGTATAAACTGGATAGGTAGAATGAATGCAAGACATGTACCATGAGTGAATGAGGTCTAATACCTAGTTCAATACTGCGTAGATGATCTAAAACTAGCCTGGTTGGTCTTTACATAGGTTTTAGGATGGTTGGTTAGAAAGGATCATAAGCCATTTTTGTTTAGCCCACTTTTAGCTTGAATGATCCTACCAAAATGATATAATTTCCTTGATCCCGATTTTGAGCCTTAAATGAACCATTTTTCTTTGATTAACCAATTAACCATATCCATTTTTATTATGAACCTATTTTCGACCTGGTCTCTCTTGGTCATTATGAACCTCAACATAGGGAAAATGCCTAAGTTGAGGGTGGCTAGAGTAGGGGTACATAAATCTTGTGAAAGTGAAAAAGGAAGAGAAAATAAAAAAGGTTAAAAATGAGGTGTGGTGTGACCAATCAAAAAGAAGAAAAAGAAAAAGAAAAACTGAAAAAGAAAATACAAAAAGAGAATGATGAATGAGAATTTGAATAAACACACCACACCCATTCAAGTGCATAAAAAATGGTGAAAAGGGAGGAAAAAGTTGAAAAAGAAAAAGGGGTGAAAAAGTGAAGAAAAAATGGAGCCACATGTATGTAGTGCCACAGAGGGGTTTAGTCACTAAAAAGATTACATATCTATCATATCCAGCCCAAAAGCCTACATTACAAGCCGAATCAAGTCCTATAGTGATTCTAGCCTGATCAACTAACAAGCCAAAGTAGAGGGCAAGCCTATGGTATCCAACATGCAGTATTTCGAACTTTTTTGTGAGGGTGAGAGTCTTATTTGTTAGTCCCATGTTTCATATTTTCCTACATCTGTGAGTGGGGGACTTCATTTGCTGTGAGAGTACATGGTTTGTGAATGATTCTACCAATTTTCTATGTAAAAAGCATTGGTGATGATTGACTATCTTCTAATAACTAGATGACATATCGTGATCCCTGTTTATCATATTTTATGGTTGCTTTATATGCATATGCTGATTTGGTTTATAGAAAAAAGGGTCAAAAGTTGTTTGAGTTATGATGCAAATTTTGATTGATTATTGGCTGTAGTATCCTAGGCTTATTTTCTAGTTAAGCATCGTTTTTAGTTTTTATTTTTTTTGTTTTTGCCTGAGGACATGCAAAAGTGTTAAGTTGAGGGTGCTGATGTTCTGTGATTTTACAACACTTTCGATACTTAAAATTGAGAAAATAGCATGTACTTAAGTATGTTTATATGGATATGAGGCGCTTTTATTTCGTTTTCAGGAAAAATAGATGTTGGAGAGAAAATGTGTAAAAGATGCATAAAATTGCAGAAAATCAGCAAGGTACAAATCTCAGTACGAGCCATACCTTGATTGTATGAGTCGTACTGAGACTCGTGGAAAAACTCAAAAGTCTGAAACAAGGCGAAGGAAAAGTACGACTCTCAATACGAGCCGTAACTGGAGTCGTGAAAATCTTTAGAGAAAATATCACAAGGCAGTCTCTTGGTACAGGTGGAACCCACGGATCGTAACAATTACTTATGACCCATACCATGAGCCATTGGGAGCTTTAGTGATTCTTAAAGACTTGGTAGAACTCCAGATGTAACAAGCAAGTACGAGTCATAGGAGGAAGGTACGAGGCATACCACAACACTCGTGGAAAACTTCAGAAGATGTTAAAGTTCTCAGGGTCAATCCACAGATAGATTGTATGACTCATAGGACCATGGTACGAGTAGTATCAGCTGCCAACACTTAGACAAATCTACAGTAGCCAAGGATGTACCAGATACATCTATGACCCATACAATCCTGTTATGGATCGTAGGATCAGTCGTGAGTCAAGCTGGTGCCAGACATGGAAAATTCTCTATTTGCATAGGAAAAGGTTTTTAATGTCTATATAAATACCTTTGATGTTTTATTTTAGTAGAACAGCTAGAGAGAAGGTAGTAGAGACGTGTGAAAAGTATTATTTGTGAATTTTTATCAAGCTGTGGAGAGCAATTCTTAGGATCAACACTTGATTTCATCAATTGTTCTTAAAATTGTTCATTGATATTCAAAGCAGGTTTACTTCCAATTATTGTTGTAAGTATTTAATTATGTGTTTTTCTATGAATGCAAAATATAATCTTACAATCATGAGAGTCTAAAACCTCCACAACTAGGGTTGTGGGAACCATGATGGATTAACGAAATAGGGTTACACAAAAGTGATTCAAAACCAATTCTAAAATCTTGTATTGTATTCTCTTCATCTTTGAACGTTTTTTAACGGTATACAATATTAGGACTTGCCCAAAATCTTTACTTGTTTTAACTTAGAGAAGTAGAGATTAGGAAAAGAGAATTACAACAAAGCCTTAATCTTTATAATCATTGTATTAACTTGAGCTGTGGTCCCATGATAGTTAAATTTGGGACAAATTGATAACGGTTAGAAAGAAATAGCTCATGAGACTTGACCCGTGATTGAGTATAGTCATCCAATAGGGATGAGTCAATCATTTGGATGAACCCTAGTTATCAGTTCTACAAGTAAGCATTGAGATTGATCACGTATGTATACCCGAAGTAGTTATGAACCCATGGGGAATACTTAACCTAGTTATTTGCAAATCTTGATAACAATCACAATTATAATCTTGTTTTAATATTGTTTTTCTTTGAAACCCCCCAATTTGGAGATGACTTACCAACAAGTTTAAGTACCAGCATTAATCTAGATCTTATCCTATTCCATGTGGATTCGACCCCAGCCTCTTTGTTGGGTTCTTTATTAACAACGTCCGCTTCATACTTTTCCAGGAAGTGTGAGTTTGAGCGTTATCACCTACAACCCATGTAAAGACTAGTTGGACAAGTTCTAGATCCTCTACGCTGTATTGAACTACGTAAAAATCCTCACTCATTCATGGTACAGGTTTGCATTTATTCTACCTATCTGTTTCATGCACAGCTAAGCCACAATTACACATGCTAATCTACTAAATGACATAAAAAGATCCACAGAAGTCATGCTTTTCAGTCAACATGCACATCTAAACCCAAAATTCTTTTAAAAGGCTCATTTTCTGCAACTTCAAAACAAGTGCATGTATTGGCTGTAAAGTACTCCTAAGCTATTCCTAGTTAAACAAAATACACAATCCTAAACATGCCGGTTCTATTAGATAGCATATCCGAGGGAAAAGAAATACGACAATAAAAACCCTCGGACGAAGACAAAAATAAAAAACAAGTACACCCCCTTTTTAAAAACATGATTTGTCCCTAAAGCAGATGAAAAATGTAAGAATTAGGAGAGGGACATACCTGTGGAATTCTAAGCCTCCTGTCATCCTATGGAGGCGGGTGTGGAAGCACACTCCCTTCTACTGTAATCGTGGCACCAACGGTGGCCAATGCACTTAAAGGTGTGGAAACTAGGGCAATGGTCACCCACTCAAAATTCATGGCCTCCTCCACGACCTCATCAACAACTCTAGCTGAATGTGACTCACCCGAAGGGTCCTTGCCACCCTCAAGCTCTCTAGCCACAACAACTGAGCTCCTGGCTCCTCTAACTCTATCCTGCAACTCAGATATGTGCTCGTCATGAGACTTCAGGCCCGTTGAATCTGGTCATGGTTTCTNTAGCCACAACAACTGAGCTCCTGGCTCCTCTAACTCTATCCTGCAACTCAGATATGTGCTCGTCATGAGACTTCAGGTTGGCTTCTGCTTCTTGCTTGCACTCCTTCTTCTCTCTTCTCTTCCTTTTTCTGTAGGTCTCTGTGTTAACTACCTCTGAGGCCCTTTTCTTCCCCATATCTCCACCAACTACCATCGGAGCCCAAAATGCCCCGAGGTTGAGCTCCTCATCAAGCTCTTCATTAAACTTAGGGATGGTGGGGGCCGCTAATACAGCCCGCTGTCTAGATGAAAACTTGGCAACTTGACTCCGAAGAGCCCCCAAATCATCTCTCAAGCTGCTCATGTCCGACTACTCAACTAAACTCTTATTGAAATAGAGATCGAAGCTATCCAACTGGCTGTGTAATCCTATAGCAGCCTTCTCTATCTCGGCCTTCACCCAAGGCTTTACATTTTCCATCATTAGTTTGCCTTTTTCTCGGTCAATGTCAATCACTTGGCTATCTTCTGGAGAAACTCCTAAGGAACCAGGACATAGCTGGTTGGTACTTGGCTTGGAATGCCCACTGGAGGTATGGAGAAAGTACTCAGAGCTGCCTCTGTGTGTCGACCTCTGTACCGGCATCTCCCCCTACTTCATTGAGGTGGAGGCATCTATATGCTCGCCACATACTGACTGTGGTGGTGGAACTATTGTGGGTAATATAAACTAGCTGATTGGGTTTATATCATCTCTGATCAAACTAATATTCGTAGTCTTGTGGCCTCTGACCTCAACATCAGTCATCCTCAACACCCTTACGTCAGCGTCTCTACGAAGTCTATGGATAAGACTCGGGAATAGGATAGTGGTGCTTAAACCCATGGCATGATCCCTAATCTCCTCTGCTATCACTCACGAGATGTTGATGGTGTATCTAGACATGATACACGCCACCAATGCTGCTCTTTTTGCACTGAGGGTGTTGTCATTCACTGTCAGTGCCAACTTATAGCGAACCAGTGTCCAACAAACCTTCGCTATAAAGTTTAGCAAGGCTTTGGTGACCTGCCGGCCACTAGTCACCCATTTTACCTCCTCCTTATCCTCGGCTATTATCCTTGCTAGCCATCTCACCTGATTCTGTCTCTCTTTGTGGCCCAACTTCTTTACCCTTTTTAGGGCATCTACTCTGTAGTTGAACCCAACTGTGGCATTTGGAGCTTTGAACTGAGGCCCATAAAGCATCCTAGTAGTGGTCCTCGCTGAGATGTCCATTGCTTATCCCCGTACCACCATACTATCAAGCTTGGACTGCTCTTTCAGTCTCTGCCCAGCCTTTGCTTTTTGCTTTATCGTTGCCAAATAATTGGCATAGAACTCCCCGACTAATTCAACACTGTAGCGGTAAGGAGTTCTAGCCATCCAATCAAACCCATAGAAACTAAAGATCCGCTTTATCTCCTCAACCTCATTTAGTGCACTTTTTAGGATATGCAGTTCCTCCTGAATACTCCACCTGTAGTGCTACTTGGAGGTGAGAGCTAGACCCTGCTCATAGATTTCCTGAGTACCAGGCATATGCCACCTCATGGTCTAACTCTCTGGAGGTAGAGTATGATCATCCTCAACATCTTGGGCCTCCTCCTCAAACCTAGCCTCATCCGCTCCATTTCCATATTGGGCCTCATCAGACCCTTCATCAGCATTGGAGCCACTGCTAGTCTTCTGAGGCTGCTCCTCGGCTCCCTCCTTAGACTGGAGAGCTTTAGCAGGTGTGGCTGAAGAAGCTTTGGCCTAATTTTGGCCTGTGCCCTAGTGGTTCATGGTTCGTCGATATCATCTGTGTCTAATTGGTATTCCTCCACCAAACCACTAGGGGAGCCCTTCTCTTGCTTAGATGCGGAGGCCTTATCTCTCAGGCCCCTCTGAGCAGCAATCTCAGCTCTAAGCTCCTTGTCCTGGGCCTTCGTGGTTTCTCTCCTCTTCATTGTCATTGTACCTGTGGAGGAAAAAGTTAGTATGTGTGATCTCAGAAAAAGGAAGCAAGAAAATCATATTTAGTATCTTACCATGAGTCATCAGTACGAGTTGTACCTAAGTGGTACGATCAGTACTAAGATTCGTAGTATCTCATCGCACTGTCATGACTTGTTGGTACGACTCGTACCATGTTGGTATGGTTCGTACCATTAGTCTTAGGAGATATGCCAGGACATTTGTTTCTCTGTGTTTATGCATGACTCGTGTTATGGATCATAGTTGGATTCTACGAGTCATACTAAGGGTCGTACTTCTGCTTTTGAACTTAACCCTCTCTGCTTCATGGAACGATCACTAGGTACGACTCGTAGTGAGATACGACGGGTCGTACAAGGGTCTGTACCATGAGTTTCCATTTAAACCATCTTGGGACTGTCCCAAAAAATCCTCTTATGATTCGTAGAGCAAGACGACGATCATAGGAAGGCTCGTGAAGCCTGTCCTCACCTTAAGCATGCTCATTTCATGCAAGTAAATCATATTTTTGAGATGGGTACTTAGAACTCCCACCCCATTGACTCATAATACACTATTTTTAACTACCCACTCAATCCTCATCATGCACTTTACCCATTAACTCACACCTTGAACATCTATTTAAGTCCTTGAGCAATTTTAACTCCTAAACCCATCGATAGCATTTGTGTTTATCCTCTGATCACATTCCTCTTCCTCGTGTTCATGAGTGGAGGAATCACAGTACAAATTTGGCTAACAATGATAGCAAGAAATTAACATCTAGAGTTTTATCACTTACTTCCTATGATCAAATTCTTTGAACAATTCTTGCTTCCTTTGGGTTAGGGCTAGCAGTTCGACTAGCTTGTGCAATTTATTCGAACAAATTCAAGCTCAAATGGGATATTGCGTGAGTTATGGATTATTGAGGATTAAGGGGAGATGATCATGGGTTGTTTTTGTGAGTGGGTGGGAAATTTAGGTCCGAAAATTTGATTTTAAATAGGTTTGGGTGGATTAAAACAATCCGGGTCGAGTCGAGTCACGTGAGTTATTTTATTTAAAATGCCCATCACGAATCATACAATGAGTCGGAGCTCAGATCTACGACTCTTCCTTTGGACTCGTAGCATAAGACTGTGGGAACTTACCTGGGGACCTAGAGTTTGTAGTACGAGTCGTACCAAGGTAGTATAATCCGTACCATTACTCATTCATCATTACAGTGGGTACTATGCCTCGTACCATGAAGTTATGGTTCATAATGACCAACCATAACATGAACTCATGCACTAGACCAAGTCTTTGTTTTTCACTACGGACCGTACAATCATCTTACGGTTTGTACTGAGGCTCGTAGTATAGTCCTGTTCTGCCATTTTACATCCACCAATTTTTGTTTCACCTGCACACTGGACACACATAAGTCAAGATACTTGGGTTGCCTCCCAAGAAGCGCCTGATTTAATGTCGCGGCACGATGCAAGTGGTTTGGTTACTCAGACTTCATCAAACCACCTTATGGGTTGCCTCCCAAGAAGCGCCTGATTTAACATCGCGGCACGATACAAGTCTCTTGACTACTCAAACTTCATCAAGAAACTCAGAATCATCCTCATCATGATTCATTAGGACAACTTTCAGTGTCTCAGCACTCAGTTGTGCCATCAGAGGCACTAGCAGTCTTACATCCTTCATCTTGGTGCTTATAGAGGCTAGGGTTTCCTCACTGTAACTTGAATAGAACAAAAATAAAAGAAAAACGTAAACTAGGAAATAACAACTAAAAGTTAAACACAATAATTACTCTAATTCTAAGTCGTATTCCCCGGCAACAACGTCACTTTTGATAGCTCCTTCACACCCCTGAGAAAGTATGACGCGGACATTGTCAATAAACAACCCAACAAAGGTTGGGTCGATTCCATAGGGAATATGGTCAGGACATAGAATAATGCTTGTATTTAGACTTGTAGTTCGATTATCTCCTAATGGGGGGTTTTTAAAGAATGAAACACGTAACAATGTTGAAAATTTAAGTTGTTATCAAGTTGATGCAATTAACTAAGGAAGCGTTCCCCATGAATTCATAACTACTTCGAGAAGCGATGAGGAGTGCCAATATGTGGCAAATCAGATGGGGGGTTCTCGACTCGAGTTTCAAGAGACTAATCAAGACCCTTGGAGCCCAGGGAAAGAGAATCAAGGTTGGACAAATCGCGAAGCACAAGGATGGCCTGATAGAAATGAAAGATGGGGCACTAGAGACAAAAATTGAGAGGGAGACCGTTATCATCGAAGTTCAAACCCATATATCCCCTCTCCTAAAGTTGAAAATGCCCAAAATCAACCAGGTGTAAGTGATAAGGGTAACTCAAAAATTGAGGAGATGTTAGCACGAGTGCTCAAGAAAGTTGAATCAACCAACAACGGGGTCAAAGAATTGAAAGGGGAGGTGTCTAACCTTTCCCAAACTGTGAGTTCCTATTCAACCTCAATTAAGCATATGGAAGCTCAAATGAATCACTTATCCTCTCAAATAAACCCGCGAATGAAAGGAACACTCCCAAGTGATACAATGCCAAACCCGAAGAAAGACAGTCAATGCATGGCTATCATCACGAGGAGTGGTAAGATGGTTGGAGATGTAGGTGTGAAGCCTAAGGGGGTTTTCGCTCCTAAAGCAATAGATGAAAATGAATCTGAAGCTTCCAAAAGCACCATGAGGTGTTGAAAATGTGGAAAAAGAAGGCGAGAGAGAGGCTGATGAAGTTCCCTTAAATGTTGATGAAGAAAAAGCAGGCATGAAGGCCTCAAATGATAAGGAACAAGAATCAAGAGCTCCACCCCCTTATCCATAATGGTTAGCTAAGAAAATGAAGGATGATCTATTCAGTAAATTTATTGACATATTTAGTAAATTGTCCATTAATATACCGTTAGTGGACGCCCTACTTCAAATTCCTGGATATGCAAAATTCATGAAGGAGCTATTGAAAAAGAATAAGGTGGTAAACGTGGGCACCGGAGAGACAACACATAACTGTAGTGCGATGATGATGAGCAATCTTTCCCCAAAAGCGAGAAGATCCAGGAGCTTTCACGATTTCTTGCACTATCGGGTTATGTGTGTTTAAGAAAGCCCTTTGCGATCTTGGCGCAAGTATAAATCTAATGCCCCTTATCATTTTCAAGAAATTGTGGCTTGGGTACACCAAACCCACATCAATGAGGATGTTAATAGCAGACCACTCCATAAAGAAACCCATGGGTGTGCTAGAGGATGTATTGGTGAGGGCGGATAAATTCATTCTACTAGCTGATTTCGTGGTTCTTGATTGTGAAACGGACTTAGAAGTGACAATAATTCTGAGGATACCATTGCTCTCCACAGGTTGATCTTTGGTATATATGGAGCTAGGTGAGCTCAAATTTCGAGTTGGAAGTGAAGAGGTCAATTTAAGGTGTGTCAAGCTTCTAAATCTTTAGATGAATGCAAAGTGATTGAAGTATTGCATGAGGAGAGCAAGTATATTGGAGTGGAGATGAAGGAGGTTGAGTCGGAGGATGAGCCTTCGAAGAATAAATGCTAATTAAGTAATACGTCGTGCCACGATGTTAACTAAGGCGCTTCTTGGGAGGCAACCCAAGTGTCTTATTTTGAATATTTTCATATCCTTTTTGTTTTTGATTTTGTAGGACTAGTGAGGTGAGAGGCAAGGAGAGGAAGCACAAAAACAAGGAAGACAACACACTAGACCGGCAAATCACTGATCCAGGTGCACGAATCGCCGTGCCCTTAAGCATGCAAGTAGAAACTTGGAACACGACTTTTAGACCAGAAGATGAGCCGGTGGACCGCCATTTCAAAAGTGCGTACTACCGTTGAATCACCGGTGCTACTCAGCATACCTGAGAAATGGGTTCCCAAGAAGCGATCCACCGGTGAAAAGCTGAACCTAGTTCCCGAACTGCCGGTCAATCACCAATTGCAAGACAGTTAACTGGGTATGAATTCATGCAAAAAAAGATAAGGTGGCGAATCGCCGGTTCGAAACGGTGATCGTCGGTGTAGTGCCGGTACAACAGGTTGTACTTTAGAAATCTTAACAAAAGGTGGACTCGCCTGACCCAAAAATTGGCTAGAGTCGCCCTAATCTGAAAATACTACCCCTTAGACTTTCCTTTTTCTTCTTTTTACTACTTTCCCACACACCTTTTTATTCTTCCAACACCCCACCTTTCTATATTCCCACAACTCCCTCTTTTCCAATTCCCGTATAATTAACTCACCATTAACACTCAACCTTCTCCTCCACCAACCACACTCTCACTTGCTCACCTATAAAATCCTCACCCTTTCCAAAAAATGTCCACTGCACTCCTAATCTTCTTCTCTACTAAAAAAGTATTCTCAAGAGTTTGCCATTGTTGAGCATCACCAAGCTCTCACAACCCCAGCTTGTTTCTGTTAAATACTCTCTAAAAAAGCAGTAATTTACCTCTAAATTTCTAATTCTTTGTTTTTTTCAATGGCACTTTAGTTGCATATTCATTTGATTATGACATACATTCCCTTCCTTATCACTACCATTCCCCCCAATATTTTCATGACTGTTGCTCTATTTGTAGTTATATGAAATTTGTGGGAGGATAGATGCTTGTTGCTGAAATAGGTGTGGGAGTAGTTGCTAATTTATTTTATAGAATTCAATGGGGTGAAGTCTGAGTATCCCTGAAGGGATTAAAAAGACATGTTTTTCCCTATGATAGATTGAGTGACATCATTCTTAAGGGTAAATCGTCGTTTTGGTTTTTTTATGGGTAAAGATAGTGCTTTGATGTGATGAGAGTACATGTATGTTAAATGGTGGCATTAAAATTCATGGGAAGATATTGGGGACGATGACAATCGGATAATCGCCGGTTGGGTTCGGCGAAACACCGATAAAGCGCCAGTTCAAGCTACAGTTGGTCGCTAGCCACTGCTTTGAACCCCCGTTATATCGGCAATTCACGGATCGGGACTGACAAAAGGATGGTAGAAAATATACTAACCCAGTTTACTATTTTTCACCGGCGGTTCGCGGATACAATCCTGCGGCTCGCCGGTGCTGCTAGCTCTTTAAATGATAATTTTTCATCTTTGCTTCTAATCTCAATTTTAGAGTAGTGTAGTTATTTCATTTCAATGTGTTGTGGCTATTACTGACGTCATGTTTGCAGATCATGTCTTCATCTAGGAACACTAGTAAGGGCAAGGCCCCAGCCTCATCAACCACCAAAGGCAAGGGTAAAGCCAAGGCCCCCAAAACACCCACAAATTCTAGGGAGGCCATTATAATGCTCCCCTAAGAGGTGTGCCACCAGAGGTTTGGCCCATAGCTTCTTGGTGAGACACGTTCAAATATGGGGCTTGTGGAGACTACTCCGACCCATGGAATAGCGATCCCTCTGCTAACCTAAAAGCTTGAATTTGCTTTCTCTCAACTGTGGGTTCCTCGACATCTATTTTCCTGTCTAAGGTGATCACTCCTGAGGTAGGGACATGGTTATCATCAGGGAAAAATGACACTCCCACTTACAAACACAACTGAGAAATGAGGACAACATATGGCATGGAGGTGCTGGCTTGTCTTGCCTTTCGCTTTATTTGTGGGACCAAAATCTCCCCAAAGTTAATGGGCACTCCGGACAAGATGCAGGCTATGAGAATTGTTATCTCTAAGCTGACCCGCTATTCAACTTTAGAGGGAATGATGCGGCCACAGATGAAATTCATCCATAACTTGGCCTCAAACTTCAGATCATGGCGAGAAATTTTTCCACCCATGGAAGCCCATAGAGGAGTGTCAACTGCAATGGTAGGGGGCTATCCAAGTGAACTGGTTGTTTATGTCTACAATCCTGGCCATGTACTCTGAGACAGTGTCAATTTCATCTTCCCAGAACAAATAGTTGATAGCTGTCAAAGTTATGTCCACCTCCACCCCTCATGCCATGACTGATGGTAGGCAGGGAAACTCATCGAATTTTCCTTTATGGTTCATGTTGGCCTTCCTTGCCTGGCACGAAGCGTAGAACCCCGGTACCAAGCCAGGATAGTAGTCTGGGAGAGGGTTGGTGAAAGTGTGCCATTACCTGTCCGTGAATTGGGCGGTGATGTTTGGAAGGTCAATACGCAATCCACTAAGTCAAACCTATTTTCAACCGTTATCGATCGTCCCTTGCATAGGGCGCAGTGCCCTTTCATGTCAGGCACACAAAACACCCCCTCCAACATCCTCCCAACTGAGTGGTCTCCACAAACTCATGGAAATGACCAACTCTCATGAGAGCCAACTCCAAAAGTTGGCTAGGAGCCTCCCTACACTCAACGCTCAAATAGTAAAAAAGGAGCTGAAATCTATGTACGAGAGCCTTACAACTTTGTGCAAATGGGTGGATGTAGTGGAGGGGGCTGTCACTTCTCTCCGAACTGAGGTGAGGGAGTGGAAAAGTTGGACATCTATGGAGGTGTCTGACATGAGCGCTCTTAATGCAGTAATGGCTGCTCCTTCCACAATTCAAGGCCCTATTGATGATCTGTTTGAGGGCTTAGAGGATGACACCGATGATCTAGGAGAGGCGGGCTTTGATGGCACAACAGGAGAAGATGAAGCTTCTAATGCTAATGATGAAGAATGACCCACTTAGAGAGTCTCTAG
>JACEIK010005486.1:66763-89954 GCA_018107945.1 Datura stramonium | reverse complement strand
GTTTCTTTTTGTGATGGTGTGGTGAAGCCTTTGTCGGGCTTATGTTTTTAGTTTTGATGAAGAATTGTGAGCCTCTGTCGGGCTTATTTTTAGTGTTGTTGATGATTGCCTTGTCGGGCTAGTTGTCTGAATAGAATTTGAATGAATGAATGAATGAAATGGATGAGTTTTTAGATCTTAGTGTGCTAGTGATGAAAAGTGGGTCCTTGTTTTGAATTAATAAATACTTCTTTATGTCCCAAGTCTTTTGTTATGTTCTCCTGTATAAATAATAGAATAGTAATCAAACTCCAAGGGTTTTCTTCAAACCACGATTCCTTCCCGAAGAGTATTTATTTTTTATTTTCTTTTTGTTGTTGAACCAGGTTGGCACTTCCCGATGATAGATTGTGAGGCGACTCTCTTAAGGGAAAATTCCATGTCATTTTTGAATCTTGTGTGGAGCTGTTTTGAGAGGTACCACCAGAAAAAAATTTTAAATGAAATTTTGAAATGTGGCATGAAAATGAGAAAGGATGAATAGGTGTTTGAAATGAGAATGTAACACCCTTTTTTATACCTTATAGATTCCTCATTTGACTTATGAATTTTCATGTTCTAATGTCTTAAATGAAGATCTTGTATGGATAATGACTTTTGTGGACTCTTTAGGTGTGATGCCTTGTGTGGTAAGGAGTTTTGTGAATATCATGCATAGCTTCTTGTCTAGAACTTTTCCTAAGTGTGACTCAAGGTGAAATCCTAGATGTAGCGGCACTTAAAACATGATCTTAGGCTCTCTTTTGTTAATTCACTTCACCCAAAATGACCACCTCAAACATTAACCGTTGATAGCCAACGTTTGAACCTTGGACCCTTTCTTTGAAAATACATTACAAGCCTAAAGACCATTTTTAATCCGTCTCTTTGGAGTCCATCCTCCCTAATTGATAATGATGAAGTAATGAAAAAAGGGGTTTGAAGCCCAAGAAATGAGGAACAAGAAGGGAATGAATGTGAAATGAGGCAGAAGCCTATGCTTGGGGGTTAGCAAGAGTAGGGGAAAATGAGAAGCCTTCGATTGAGATAGCACCAAAATTGTGATGAGATGAGTGACTCAATGAGAGTGAAAAACCTCGAATCATCAAAAGAGGAAAAATATTTAATGGGTGTTATCTCTTGCATAGTGAGGCTAAATGTGAAATTCATAGATGCTATAAGGGTGGCTCGTGTTACACAAAAGATGAAGATGATGGACAAGGAGAAATAAGGTGGAGTGACCTAAATGAGATATTGGGAGATTACTGGCTTTTGTAAAGGCATTAGGGAGGCATTAGGCACTAAAGCTAAACATGTATCCTGCCCCTATTCCTAAGGAAAATGTGTAAATGTGTGCATAGGACATGAGAAGTACAAGATCTAAGGCAAGCTTTGAATGTGTAATGATTGTGAATTGAGATTCTATGTATACTTCGTGGATTAGCTATGCCCTCATTTTGCAAAATAAAAGCTCTAGTGAATCATGTTTTTGAATGGTGGTGGCTTCTTGAAAATTTTCCATTTTTCTTGTTTTTGGGGGAATTTGTTTCTCTTTTTCGGTGAGTTGGTGAGCATCTTTGGGTTGTCATGAATCAAGTGGTCAGTGATGTATAAACTTGTGTGGAGTGGCATATTTTTCAACTGATAAGAACTACATTACTTGCGGACAAGCAATGGTTCAAGTTTGGTGGTTTGATGAGTTGGTAATTTACCAACTCATTAGGCTCTTAAGCATGAATTTTAGCTCAGTTTTCAAGTTATTTTGATGAATTTTATGCCCTTTTTGCTTTTTTTTTTTGTGCAGATATTTGATTTGAAAAAAGAGCAAGAAGTGGAGTAAAAAGACGGAAATCAGGTGAAAATTGATGCTTCACTGAAGAAGACCGGTGAAACGCCGGCCAAACACAGAAAATCATTGCCTTGGGGAACTAAAAGCAACTGGCGGTCCCAGACATCTATCAGTGACTCGCCGGTTAACTCGCCTACTGACACCTCAAAGTGCTGGATCAAAGAGAAAGAAATCGGCGGAGCATGGTTGGAGGCCGGCGAATCACCGAAGGAACCATCGAAGGACATTGGAAATCACTGAAGGAGCATGCAATTTTAGCCGGCGGTTCATAGAATGTAACTGCTGAACCGTCAGTACTCTCGCAAGTTCCAGAACGCTTGAGCAGGGGCACATGTACCCAACACTGAAAAAGAGAGTCCTGGGTACCCTACTTTTGGATATATTCTAGAGAGAAGTACTATGTACCTATGATATCTTAACTTTTAGCTTTTTGGGGAACATTCTCTTTGTAGAAAAAGAAAGGAGAATTCTATTGGTGGAAATTGTAAAAGATTGTTTTTATTTTTCTTCTTCTTCCTTTATAGCAAGGTACCACCATTGTTGAAGACTTATTGCTAAATTTGATTTTGCTACTCTTATTATTGAAATCAATAAATTTAACGTTAAATATGCTTTTTAATTTCTTAGCCATGAGTAGCTAGATCATTAACTAGAGGTGTATGGTGATGAGTGCTTAATTAGATTAGGTATTGGTAGATTCATCTCAATATTATTTAATTAGTGTAAATCTGTTAAGTTCTTTCCAATTTATAATTGAAGATCCATAGTTGCAGATGTGGGTCTACTTTTCTTGCTTGATTTTTACTTGAAAGAGAAGAATTGAGTATTGGGAGATAATTTAATGATGGAAATGGATGGGATATTGTGGAGTTAGGCTAGACATAGCCAAACCCACATTCTCATTCCTAATTAATAGCTAATAGCTAGAGATTAGTGCAACTATTAATCCAAACTCAATTGGGTTGATTTAATTGTGTCTAGTGGTTCGAAAGAACTCTAGCAAGAGGCATTTATGAGGTTGAAAAATATAGAATGCCCACCTGCCCAAGGTTGTTTACACAATTTAAACTAATGACATGATCTGGCATAGCCTTGCTCAATCAATACATCATCAACACCACACCTCTAGTCCTTCTCATTATTGTCGACAACTTTGGTTAATTTGCTATTCTAATTAGCCGAGTTAGAATCTATACCATATTGTTAATATCAAGTCTCCCCCAAAATGTTTATTGCTTTGTTATTTTTGAGTTGTGCGAACTAATTTCAATTTTTCAAACAACACTTGCACATATCATTTGGTAGTCTCTGTGGGATTCGACCCCAACATCCATTGGGATATTTATTTTGATACAACGACCGTTTACACTCTCTCGTAATGAAGAGTGTATTTTGGACGATGTTAAGGATTATGTCTTAACTCTCGGGTTGAGGATGAGGGTTGGAGCTCTGGTCTTGAGTCAAGATTGAATTTCGATTTAGGATCGGGAGTAGGGAAGAGGTGGACTTAAATAAAGAGTGGAGTAGAGGGAAGATGGACTATTTAAATATAATTGTTTCAAATTGGGTGAGTCATGATCGAATACATTTTTAGCCTATTTTAGCCCAAGTAGATTTTGGGCTAATTTTAGCCCAATTCATTTATTAACTCAGATCATTTTAACTTATTCAATTTTATCCCAACTCGCTCATTTAACACCTTACATACGAGATTCTAATTTTGTTTTTATTATAAGACGCATGTGGAGTTTGTCTATGCTGACTATATGATATGCATGTAGAGTTTGTCCATATCGATTATATAATATGCACGTGAAGTTTGTTCATGTGATGTGTGGATAACGCCGATTGTACCCAATGAGTCACTACTCCTGAAAACCCCTAGTCGATGCAGTGTGTGCAAGTTATGTTGAAAATATTGTATTGAATTATGATATAGATATAATCTTACATCCTTGATCCATTTACTATTATTTTACATTATCACTTCATATGTTGTATTTGTGCTTAATACCTAGGTTGACTAGGTTCGTTAAATACACAATAGATTTCCTTTATTTGTTGATATCATATAGATTATTCAATATTAAGCAAGTATTTTAAGTTCAATTCTTGCTACTATCTTGTTAGGATCTATTGATGATATTTATTGAGTACATTTTTTTTGTAATTATGCTATGTTTGTTGTATTTTTTGTGCAGGTCCTAATACTGATACTAGTGGATCTCGTGGTTGTGTTTAGAGATTGTTGATTGAGAGATTCAAGGTGAGCTGCTTGGTTAATCTACAATATTGAATTTCATTTTTGCTTTTACATTTCTGTCTATTTCCTCTGAGACAATTTAATTGTCATATCAAATTTATGTATTATTATTCTGTAAAGCTCTTGACTCATGTAGCCATTTTTGTGTTGATTTTGATGTATTTTTTGCACTTGAGATATTTCGTCTACATTATCATGATTTTGACTAAATTTCATGCCTTATTATTGTTTCTAAAAATTTAAACAAAATTAAAATAAGAATTGATTTAGCTGTCGGATTGGGTATATATAGGTGTCATCACGATTTAAATGATTTTGGATGATAACACTTTCATAGTTATGTTGATACAAGTTTTGAGTTTTATGTATTTTATGGACATAACCAAAGAATAAAATATGAATTCCTTATACTTTTTTCAAAGCTTTTATGAATACTCCTTTCCGATGGGTTCTTCAAATGAATCTTCTGTAGCTTCTCCCTTCTGGACTTCTGAAAAATAGCAAGTTTTTGACCNATTATTTATTGAAGGAGGATTTCTTTTTAAAATTTTAAAAAACCACTTCTAAAAAGTATATTGCAAAGGTAAATTTTTTAAGGAATGGTGGATCGGATGTGGAAACATTTTGAATATAGTGATAAGGGGAGCTATTTCGAGGGGGCGATGGTAATGTCCATGGCGTCGAAGGGAGGCACTAGGGCTCTTAAAGCACACATTTTATTAACAATCTTTTTTTCTTCTCAAAAGCCACATTATTTTTTCTCATTTATTTATTTTTTTCCATGTCAATGTGAGTAAACTTCAACGCATTATTATTACCGGTTATTCATGAGGTTTTTAATATATTAGGTATAAATTGACCGAAGTTTTAGTGTTTCTAATATAAACAAGCCTCTTTCAGAGTATTAAAGTGAAAATTGGTGCCAAATTTTAGGAGGTTGTTTATGTATTTATCCTAAATGTTATTGTAACAATCCGTTTGCTCGTTATAGAAACCACCCTTCCCGAAACTCGAGGAAAATTTTGAATTTTGTATTAAGGTGACACCGGGACTAAATAGCTTAGTAAAATACGCTCCCGAAAAGACTGAGGTAAAAGTAGGTAGGCCTCAAGCGTTAGACCACCACAACGGCTGATAGCCCGCCGAAGTGGCCCTGGTCAAGCTGCAGTGGACGAACGCGAAGCAGAGAGTGCGGAATTCCGTCCTAAATTGGATTTAAAGACCTAGTCCTTGCAAGGATTTAATAAAAAAGCCCAAAAATAGGGAATAGACTTTTGGGGAACAAGAAAAAAAGCTAGAAGGAGAGAATTATAGTCCCTAGCTAGGAGAGGTCGCAAGAACTCAATGATGGAGGTGAAAGACGTGATTGGGAATTGACTCAACGAAGGCTTGGCGCCCAGATAGGCTATGACTTAAGCACTTGTATGATAGACTACAATTAGCTAAACATATACATGCATGTGATTAATGTGTTTCACATATAGTCTTGAATTAACCATAAGAATAAAAGAGGTGGAATGTGAGTTGTGTTGTCTCATATGTGAGAAATCGTAAAGAGGAATGAAGATAAATTTAGTGGCTTCGCGAGGAGGATAGGGGGTGGATTCGTGTGAGCATGTAAGCCTCGCATAGGGTCACTAAGTGAATACGATTATGAGGCTAAGAATTGTGTGAATACTCCCCCTTTTATAGAATTGACTTATTAGTTAAACGAATAAGAGAACTCTATTTATTACGTGATTGAGTGGTCTAGGGAAAACACGTAGAATGTATTGAAAATCATGAGTAGGATAACAGAGATTGGATATGATGGAATGCATGGAAATAATTGTTATTAGTTGTTAAGGTGATGCCTTATCCTTAGATAATAGCATCTTTGGTGAATTTTCTTGTTATGATGTTATTTGATTTATTTAAGATGTTGCTCTTATGTGAAATCTTGTTTACATGATAATATTGGTGAAACTGGGTGAATTATTCAATGTCTTGTCATATGAGACCCGAAAGTGCTGTGTTGTCCTGACCGAGGGACTAAAAATGGTGAATTATGAGAAATCTTGATGAAAGAATCTGTGGAAAAAGATTGGAAGAAGACTGGTCGGAGTACTGCCAATACAGTACCGCTACAGCGGTAGAGATATCACTGCAGAAATATCACTGCAGCGGAGCCCAATCTACTGAGCGGGCCAGGTCATAATTCTCCATGCTATGCAGGATATAATCAATACCAACCGCTTAGGGTATAAAAGGGAAAGTAGAAAGTGTGTATGTGATTTTAAGTTTATGGTAGGGAAGTCTCACTATATGTACAAAGGCTGGTAATGATGTTGTGAATGATGTGATATTAATTTTAAATGTGTATTGATTATGGTTACCAAATTGTAAGTGTTTCTACCTATATTTTATGTGAATGAATTTGTGAGTACGATGTTGTGATGAGCATTTTCAAGGGAGTAAGTGAACCGAGATGTCAGATAATATGGTAAGAAGGGTTTGTAATACTAATGAGAGATGTAAGGCCATCAGGGCCGGAGAGGGGTACTCTGTACGATTGGGTTCAGTGTGATCAGACCTTGAAGGAGGTCTATAGATATGAGAGGCTCTTACCCGAGGTGAGAATCCCGATGAGGTTTATGAGAGAGTGCATTGACAGGTATGGTTAAATTACCATGCAGCTGGATGTACGAAGTGAGTACACAGACAGGTATGATAAACTCATATAGTTGGGTGTATAGTACATAGATTTCTAAAGTCCCCTGCAGGTCATGACTGGAAGAGAAAGGATAATATCCTTTGGCATATGTGTATAGTAATGTGACGGAGGCATGTGCCCGACACATTACCGATGATATGATTGAGTTCAGATTGGCTTATGGTAAGGTCGGCTACATACATGCATGATGATAACAATCAGTGAGGTGACGATATACTTGTGTGATACAAATGATACACATTGTGAGATGAGTCTGAGATGAGAGCGTGGTATAGGTATGAGGTGGTACAATAATTGAAATGAAGATGACAGGTATGTGTGTGTGCAAATTTTCAGGTGTTGGATCCCTTGCATGATATACGATGTATGTTTGATTAATCCTTGAGGTAATTGATGTTATATATATGCATGTGTGTTATTTTTATGTTGTATTTAATGTTTATGTGTTATATGAGGAGGCATGACTGTTATAAAAGGTAAATGTATGGAATAATTATATTATGTTAGAAATTTGGTGAGTGAGTTATTATATGGATAAGCGTTAGGTACAGTTGGCTAGTATCACCTAATAAAAGAAAGATGTGATAGGGAAATAATGTTGGTTGAGTTTATGGGGCTACTGTTTAGTGGTACCGCTGCAGTGGACAATCTGCCACGGCAGCGGGACCGCTGTAGAGGCCTTACATGCGCTGCAACGGAAGTGAAGAGATAGATTGATAGGTTGAATGAGGTACAGGAAAGTAAGATAGTTGGTTGCACTGTAATTATGCATAGGGAAACGATAATATAGCCAATAAAAGTAGTGGGTTTTATTAATGTAGAGGAGTGAATTATTTTCATTTATTGTTGATGCATATTAATTATTTTGCTGTTATGCGAACTAACTGTAGTCGGCTGATGATGCCTACCACTACCTGTGGTGTACTGATACTACTCTTGCTATGCCTCTTTGGTGTAGGTCGTGACAGGTTGAAGTTCGTCTTGGAGTGGCAATTATTCAGTGACAACTTCTGCATTCTTCCGCAGGCGAAGTTGTGTCTTTTAATTGTTGATTATTCTGTGTAGTGCTCTTGTACCTGTCTATACTAGATATTAAATTTTTTTTATTTTATGTTTATTGTAGTCAAGTTGTAAGAACGAGTGGAAATAAAGAAAGGATTTTGTTTTTAATGTTCCGCGTGTTTTCTTGGGAAAGAAGGGGTTCTCCTATCGAATAGAGTCGAGTAGGTGCCCGCACAACCCGCCCATTTTGGGTCATGATAGTTATGAAGGTAAATCTGTAGGTGTGTCAATGAAACAGTTTGACCAGTTATTTTATAAAATTTATATTATATTAACTTTTTAGTCATTTAATTTTGTATAATCAAAATTAGATTCTTCAAAACCATCTCATCATCTCGATTTCCCTTTGATATCTATATGATTAAGTTAATTTTAGATATTTTCTTTAAAAGGTTCATATAAGAATCACAAGCAGAAGTTAGAACATAATACCATGCATGCTTTTGTAGTAGTTTGACAAAAGCTCTCAAACATTTTTTGTTTAAAAGGTAATAAATCAAGGAAACATGAAGAATGACAAGAATAAAGATTCATCCTACTATTTACAATAGCATAATAAAGTTAAACAAAGATAAGAGATTTAGGTCACACGAGCAGAAAGAAATTAATTAAGTTGAATCGCAAAAATTAAGTATCTAATATTAAGTATTGAAAGAGAAATTTAAATCATATGAGAGAAAAGATATCTAATAGTTTATAGCTTTGGGCTTCATATTGAACACATTAAGGAAAGGGAATAGTACACAAAATACCCCATTAAAGTAAACTAATTACCCTGATTTGCCTATTTTTATACTAATTTCATTAATAACAATTTGGGGCAAAATATTTACCCGAAATACCCCGTTACTTTGCACGTTGGAGTGCTCATTTTCTCTTTTTTTTTGTCCTTGCATTTATTGCCTTTGTCCTTTCATTTGTTTCTTTATCTTTTTTTATTTATTATTTTTATCCTTTATTAGAAAATTATTTGGTAAAATTTTTATAATTTGTTCCTTATTTTATTTTATTTATTTTTTTAGTTTTTTTATCTCAATTCTTTTTTACTTTTTTAGTTAGCTTATCTTTTTTTAATATTTTTTTGTCCCTTTCTATATTTTGTCTTTTTAAAAAAATAAAAAATAAAATACAAAAATAAGAAAATTAACTAACTATTCTATATTAATAAAAATAAAAAATATAGGTAGACTACAACAAAAAGTAATTAAAAAAATTAAATACCACTCCTTTATTTATTAATAAAAAATTAAAAAAACTCAAAATTCATAAAAAAAAAAAAACCCCAAAAACAAAAAACAAACAATATAAAAAATATAAAAAAACTAAAAAAAATAAAAAAAATAAAAAAAATAAAAAAAATAAAAAAAATAAAAAATTTCAATTAAATTACATGTTTTTTTTGTTTTTTTAATTTTATATTTTGTTTTTTTTTGTAAAAATTAACTTACTAAAATTGATATAAAAATTAAAATATCAAAATTATGAAATTTATGATACCATGTCAAGATATGATATATACCATATGGGTATCATAGCTGCATCGAGAAGTGCCTCACTGATGGATTGAAGCACTGCACGATACCATGCTAGTATAGATATACTATGTTAGTATCATGGAGGACCGAGTGATCACGGAAAAATAATATAGGTCCCATGATACTTACAACTTAAATTAGTCGTGTTGTCTAAGCTATTTGATACATTTTCATGTGATTTTATATAAAAAATGTGAAGATATGCTAACCAACATGATTAGCCTTTGTTTTGTAGGTTTTTGATGATTTTTGAGAAGTTAATCCATGAGTTGGTGAAGTAGAGGCTTGGAGACGGGAATAAACACGCAAACGGCGACGCAGAGTCCAAATGCCCCACCAAGGTCGTCGGCAACGTGCCACCTGCCAGTGTGTCGCCAGCGCCCGCCTGGCGTCGGCAACGTGCCACTACAGGTGGCTCCGCGACCAACCTTGTGCAACGCGGGGCCGCCCAGCAACGCGCCACCGCGAACGCGCAAGGTGTCAGTTTGTACGATTTTCTGGCGATTTCCAGATTGCTCCGGCTGTTTTGGGGCCGTGTCACGGAGGCATGTTCGCGTTGGCACTCGTGACACGTTGCTTGTTATTCCGGGACAAATTTTTACTATTATAAATAGCACACTTAGGTTCATTTTTTAAATATTCGACTTGGTGGAGCAAGAACGTGGGTTACGTGCAGTTTTGAGGACGAAAATTTTAGGGTTTTCTCTATCCCTTTCTTCTTCCTTTCTTCAATGTTTTGCATGATTTTCATTCATTTAATGATGTTCAATCCACAAATGAGTGGCTAATTCCCTTTCTTGCCGAGGTTATGAACTATTGTATTGAAATGATTATTGATTATCTGGTTTTTTTTATCTCTTTTCTATGGTTGTTCTATTTAATTTTTGTTCTTACTACGTTAATATCTGGCCAATGTTAATGTAAATCCAAAAGTCCTGTTTCACCCGAGAGGGCAAGAAACTGAAAGTTGTGAATTAATAGGATATGATCTGTTCTTTGTTTGGGAAAATTGAAAATTGATTTACCTTCAGGATAGAAATATACCCGAAAGTCGTATTAGTCAAGTGTGGAATCGGTTTTGTATGGCTAGAACTTGAATTTCTTCTTATCATTTAAAATGTAGGCGGAAGGTTCATGATTCTTAAGTTGGGTTAAATACTTAATCCATAGGCATAAGTTCATACTAGCAACCGGAGAAAAGATAAATCATGTATATCGATAATTAGTTTCTTTACATGTTCTTTTGTAGCCCAGCATGCTCACATTCATAGTTCAGACTCAACTCGTATTAAATATTTTACTTTAGTATAAAATTAGTTTCCAAAATATAAACACTCTTTTCTTTACACCGTTGTCTTCACTATCATAGCTTAAGTAAATTAGCACTTGAAAAGGTTTCACCCCGTAGTCCGGCCCTTGTGGGTTCGACATTCCGGTTCTTAAAAGAGCCACTCATATTACTTGCACGACCCGTACACTTGCGGGTCTATCGCTTTTGGGCGCCGCTGCTGGACCTGGGCAATGGCAGTCTTTTCTGTGTTAGTTAACTAATTCTATATAAGCGTTGACAACGTGTTTTTAATTTTATTTTATTTTATTTTATTTTTATATTTTTTGTTTGTTTTCGGATACCCTTTCTTGACATGACATCGTGGAACACAATGGTTTAAATGGTGAATACTCATATTTTGACTTAACCTTTTCTCGAAGCCCTTCGCAGGACACCACCGGTGGCAACATTGTAACACATGGAATATATGTGGTGGTCAAGAAGACCATTAGATGGTTGTCCGAATGTATATTCCCCTTCCCCGTTCCCTACTATGATCCTTCTGTTGTTTTTGATGAATACAGGCATGCTGGAAAATGGGAGGATTTGGGACGCTCAGACCGATTAGAAGACATGCCGAAACAACTCCTTGAGAAATCAAGCAATGAAGGAGGTAATGGCAACATTGATAAGTCAGGAAGAGGAGAATGCAGAGACTCTAGAAAGGATGAGCGCTAAATTCACGGAGATGATGGCTAAGGCTGAAGCTCAGATCAATTGCAAGTGACAAATTGTAGGCAATATTCAAGAGGAATTACAAGAGGAAGACAAGGGTGAATTTTCAGATGAAGCCCGGCATTTAGAACCTCTTGAGTGTCCCCGTGATGAGCTCATACTTGTAGAAAACTCGTTCAGGGGAAAAGAGATAGAGTATACACCATCTGGAAATACTGGAGAGATAGATGTTGATGCGGAGGAGAGGTATACAAGTAAGGAGGTCAATTGCATTGCGCCGTAATCAAGGCGCATTGGACCTCACTCGAAGCACTTTTTCTACATTGAGTTTGGTTGATCACATAGAAATAGAGTCTTCCGAGCTTATGGAGAAATGTCAAGAGGAGGACCAAGGCCCATATCTTCTGAAATTTGCTGAGTTCAATAGACGTGTATCGACTTCACTTACTGGCTAATCACAAACGTTAAAGGCAACATCTATTGCTTGGTCCTTACAATTTGTCACCACCACCCCAGAGCATAAGAGGAAATTAGAGAAGAAATTAGGGTAAAATTCATATCCTCAAGGTGGAGGAAAAAGTGGTGAAAGTAATACGTCGTGTCATGACGTAAAATTAGGCGCTGCTTGGGAGGCAACCCAAGGGTACCATAGGTACCATTTTAATTTCGTGCATTTTTATTGATTTTATTTATTTTTCATTTTTGTTGTTTTGGTGGAAAGTTAAGCACAGTACCTGTGGAGGAGGAAGCTAACAAACATGGAAGAGAAAAAGTGTGGGGTCAAACACCCACTTGTGCAAGTTGAAGAAAACCATGTTGTTCGCTAGGCCTAAAGGCCTCGTGAGTATTTCACCCTCTTTAAATGCTAACTTGATGCTATGAGGACATAGCATGATTTAAGTGATGTGGGGTGAGGGAAATTTCAAGGAAATTTCAAAAATTTCTCTGTGCTTAACAAAATTTTGGTGAATATAATGCTTCATGAAAAATAAATAAATATATATATATATATATATATATATAATTTTATAATTTATAAATTGTTGTAACTTTTTAAAAAGTTTTTGTGAGTCAAGCATGGATTCATCACCTGTTGATTTTTCTTTCGGTTCTTTCCGACGGGGGGTCTTTGAACCGAAGAATAAAATTTTTCTTTTATTTTATTTGTTATTTATATTGTCAGTATAATGTTTTAGTCATAGTTAGGGATCAAGCTCCGACGATGGATGGATGACGACCGTCTTGAGGAAAATTAGTCAATAGGTTTTTGTTTTTTTTTATAAACTCATAGCTAATTGGATGCTTGATATTGTTATTATGTGCTATATATAATTGTGAAGATGCAAGTATGTTTAGTGTTAAAGCACACGTAAATTATAACTTTGTTTGAGACACTAGGCTCTTGAATTTGACCTCCGATATGATTGAAGCTTAATTTTAAATTCTTGTGATTAGCCGAAAAAGAGTCTACTTAATGTGTCTTGAATTGAGCATGCAATGAGTGTAAGGTTTGAGCATTCTGTGCAATTATGGATTGTCTAGAACTTGCCTGGTGTGTTTATAAAACGAAATGAAGGATGTAAAATTGTAGGAGATGATTTAGGCATTTCTTTGAATGAACCCCACCTTCATCCCTCGTTTTACCTACCTTGAAATATTAATCCTAGTCAGCCCCATTGAGCCTTAGCCTATTCTTTGATAGCCGCAACATAAGCTTAACCATTTTTATTTCATTAGCCTTGAATTTGATACAAAGCTCCTAAGCGCTTAAAGAAGAAAAATCTGAAAGAGGAAAGGAGTGAGTAGAATGAAAAGAAAGGAAAAGTGGAAGTTGTAAAAAGTGAGAAAGGTCAAAGGTGCACTTGGGTAAAAATGGTTGATTATTAGTAAGGAGTAAGAAAACAAATGAATGAAAATTATTTATACAACTCCTTACTAATGAGCTAAAAGTGCCTAAAAGAAATGGGGAGCAAAAGAGGAAAAAGAGAACTACCAAGGATAAAAAGGGAAGTAAGGGAAGGGAAGTTCACAATGAAGGGCGTGATGTATTGAAAGCGCTTAGGGAAGATAGTCACTATTACTGATCACAATAGTACCTACCTACACCTGAGTACATAACAACCTAAAAAGTCCTACTTGATCTTACATTCATATCCTCAAAATTAGTGAGTACAACACTAAGGCAAGCTTATGGGTCATTACATGGTATGTGAATCTTGTGAGAGTGAGTGAAATTCTATTTATGTACCCAACATGTTGTGGATATAAAAAGTGTTTTTGCATGTGAAATTAGGTAATCCTCCGTGAGGGCAACATGTTTAATGAAGGATAAAATTCATGTGAGATTTACCACTTGATTAACATGAGTTTGCTAAAATTGAGAGTCGATTCTGAGGTTAAGAAGTCTTAACATAGTTGTATTTCATAGATTGTTCTATTTTTAACTTGTATCTTACGTAATCATTATACGTTGCTTGAATTATCTTGCTAAATTAGTTCATGTGGGACTCTCCATACGCATGAGATGTGCAGTGCTGCTCGAGGACGAACAAGGCTTTAAGTGTGGGGTTGTGATCACTAGAAATAATATAGTCCCGTGGATACGCTTTACAACTTAAATTAGTCGTGTTGTCTGGGTTATTTGATACATTTTCATGTGATTTTATATAAAAGTGAAGATATGTGCTAACCAACATGATTAGCCTTTGTTTTGTAGGTTTTTGATGATTTTTGAGAAGCTAATCCATGAGTTGGTGAAGTAGAGGCTTGAGACGGAATAAACACGCAAACGGCGACAAGAGGAGGTCTAAACAGCCCACCTGCGCTGCCGGCAACGTGCCACGGCAGGCAGGCCCAAGACAGTCCCCTGCCGCATTGGCAACGTGCCACTGGCAGTGGCTCCGCGACCAACCTTGTGCAATGCGTTGCCCTGCCAGTCAGCGCCACGCCGCTAACGCGCAAGGTGCCGGCCGGCCGATTTTTCGGGCGATTTCCAGATTGCCTCCTTGGCGGCTGTGTCACGGGAGGCAATGTTCAAGTGCCACTCCGTGACACGTTGCTTGTTATTCCGGGACAAATTTTTACTATTATAAATAGCACACTTAGGTTCATTTTTAAATATTCGACTTGGTGGAGCAAGAACGTGGGTTACAGGCAGTTTTGAGGACGAAAATCCTTAGGGTTTTCTCTATCCCTTTCTTCTTCCTTTCAATTGTTTGCATGATTTCCATTCATTTAATGATGTTCAATCCACAAATGAGTGGCTAATTCCTTTCTTGTCGAGGTTATGAACTATTGCATTGAAATGTGATTATTGATTATCTGGTTTTTTTATCTCTTCTTCTATGGTTGTTCTATTTAATTCTTTGTTCTTACTAATGTTAATATCTGGCCAATGTTAATGTAAATCCAAAAGTCCGTTCACCTCGAGAAAGGCAAGAACCTGGAAAGTTTCAGAATTAATAGGATATGATCTTTTCTTTGTTTGGGAAAATTGGGAATTGATTTACCTTCAGGATAGAAATATACCTGAAAGTCGTAAGAATAAGTGTGGAATCGGTTTTGTATGGCTAGAACTTGAATTTCTTCTTATCACGTGGTCGGAAGGTTCATGATTCTTGTTAAGTTAAATACGAGAGTTTTATCCATAGGCATAAGTTCCGATTTAGCAACCGGAGAAAAGATAAACCATGTATATCGATATTTAGTTTCTTTTACATGTTCTTTGTAGCCTCAGCATGCTCCTTCAGTTCGTAATTAACCGTATAAATATTTGATTTAGTATAAAATTAGTTTCCAAAATATAAACACTCTTTTTACACTGTTGTCTTCACTATCATCTTTAGTAAATTAACACTTGAAGTTCAACCCAAGAGTCCATGCCCTGGTTCGATTCTGTTCTTAAAAAAGAGCCACTATATTACTTGCACGAATCTCGTACACTTGCGGTTCATCATCGAGAAGTGTCTGATTGAAGGAAGGAAGCATAACTTCTGACTATACCATGTCGTATATAGATATATTGTGATGATATCATAGAGGATTGAGGAGCTTCATTGAAGGACTGGAAGAGACCTCAATGATACCATAATCGGTATATAAATATATTGTGATGGTATCATTTGTGACTCGAAGTAGACCTTAGTGATACCATGACGGTATATAGAGATATTGTGATGGCATCATTGGAGAATTGAGGATTTTTCTCACTAAAAGACTAAAGCAGACCTTAATGATTTCATACTAGTATATAAATATACTATGATGGTATCATAGAGGTCCGAGGATTGTCTACTAAAGGACTAAAGACCTCAATGATACCATGACAAGATATAAATAGGTAGCCATGGTATCATTGAGGACCGAAATAAACCTCAATGATACCGCAATACCGTATAGGTATACCGTGATGGTATGATGGAAGGTTGAAATGTGTCTCATTGAAGAAATGAATGCACCTCAATGATACCGTGGGCGTGATATAGATATATTGTGATAGTGTCATGGAGGACTAAGGGAGTCTCACTAAAGGACTAAAGCAAACCTCACGATGCTATATCAAGATATAAATATGCTATGATAGTGTCATAGAGGACTGAGTGTTTCACTGAAGGGATGAAGCAAACCTCAATGAGGCCCATGAAAGTATATAGATATATTGTGATGGTATCATTGAAGATCGAGAAGTTTCTTATTGAAATACGGCGTACCTTTAATAATATCATGCTAGTATAGATATATTATGATGGTATCATAGAAGACAGAGGAGTGTCTTGGTGAAGGACAGAAGAAGACTTCAATGATACCATGACAATATATAAATATATAGTGATGGTATAATTGAGGACCGAAGCAACTTGAATGATACCATAACATTATATAGGTATATTATGATGGTATCATTTGAGGACTGAGGAGTATCTTTGTAACGACTCGACATTGTTATGGGATGATTAGGGACCTAGAACACCGGAAACAAGCTAAGGGAGGGATAGAACGCATTGTGAAATATTCTAAGTGCAAAACTAGTTGAATTTGGGTAGCCACTCGGTTTGAGGGACCATTGCAAAGGAGACCGTGGTAGCAATGAGTTCCACCGTGATGAATTTGGAAAGTAACTGATGGAACCACCACAGCGACACTTTGGTTGCTGCAGCGTGGTCTGTCGTAGCGAAATTATGACCGATGCAGCGGGACAATGGGAATTAGAAGTGTGTTTTAAGTAAATTTCTGGGTTATTTTCCATTATTTCCAAAATGTGAGTTATTGCTATTTGAAAGTGATTTCTCTTCAGAGCAGAGAATTGATACCCTAAGGTGAGTTCCTTGATCCTTTGCCCCTTTAATGGTTATTGTCAATTGTAGAAGGCTTAGAGGACCTTTTAATGGGGGAATTCTAAGCTTAGAAACCTTAGGTTAACCAGATTGGATTATAGGGAGAAGCTAGGATGACTAGATTAAAGGTTTATGGGTGTTAATCGCTTCCCAAGGACTTTCTTGGTAGCAATTATGGGTTAGAAGAATATGGATACCTAGAATTAGGTTGAATGGAATGGTTTTACTATTAAAGTGCCCTAAAAAGGGAGGGTTTGATCTATTTAGACCCATAATTGAAGAGTAAGTAATGTATTACCCTGTATTGTGTAGATTTTGAGCATTCGAAAGCTTTGAGGAGCTGTTGCTCTCGTGGAGTTGCTGAATTGCTATCCTCAAATATCGAGGTAGGTTGCGGTTAGGAGGGTTAGACCCTTATATACGACTTGTATCCACATCATAATGGTAAGTGATTGGTCTTCAGACATTATCTTCTATGAAATTATTTATTTGAATAAATGGTAGACTAAGCAAGCTAATATGAGATGATTATGAATTGTTGTGAAAATCTTGTGGAATTGTGAAGTGAAATTCTTTTAAGATGCTTCAATGTGAATCGATGATCCGTAATTGTGCATGTGGACGGAGTGGAATGTAGACCTCAAGTGTTGAAATGTATGTATATATATATATATATAGGTTGTAACTCGTTACATTCCGTGATGAAAATAATTTGAATAGTAAAAGAATCCTAAGATAAGTGGCTCGTGCCTCAGGGGAGCATCCTGACGATGTTATTGTTGAGTGGCTCGGTGGTCCGAGGGGAGCTCCTAATGAGCATATGAGTGGGAGCAGTACTACACCGGTACAATATATGGATTTCTAGAGTCCCCTTGTAGGTCATGTCTGGAAGGGCAAAAATAAGACCATTTGGCATGTGTGTACACTATTTTTATGGATTGAGTATTTACAAAGGAAATGGCTGTGAGGTGTGTGCCCATTATGTCACCATTTGTTTTTACTTTGTTCATGGTACGATTGTAATCATATGTAAACTGAATGAAGAATGTACTCAAGTGAAGGCGGAGTTACAGTTTGTTTATTTAATTTGAAATGAAAGTCATGAATCTAATTTCTAAGTGTGACACGGTCACGATGCTAGTAATCGATCGCGGGCAAAATAGTATGCCCGAGCTACGCTTTATAAATTAAATTAGTCTTGTTTATCTAAGTTATGTTATACATTTTCATGTGATTTTATATAAATGTGAAGATATGTGCTAACCAACATGATTAGTCTTTGTTTTGTAGGTTTTGATGACTTTGAGGAACTAATCCAGCGAGTTGGTGAAGTAGAGGCTTGGAAGTCGAATTAAACGCAGGAACGCCTACAGTGAGGTACAAAATAGCCCACTGCGTCGGCAACGCAATACGGCAGGCAGGCGGTGCACAACAGCCCACCTTCATGTTGGCAACGTGCCACGGCAGCTGGCTGCGCCGACATGGAGGTGCCAACGTTGCTGCCCAAGCAGCGTGACACGCGTCGAACGCGCGGTGGTGTCGCCCAGAGCTATTTTCTAGTGATTTCCAGAGAGTTGCCTCCGTGTCATTGTGAGGCAGTGCTCCTCAAGGATACACTCCGTGACACGGAGCCGTCACGCACAAAGAAATTATGCAGGTTCTCCATTTACTATAAATAGGACCCTTAGCTCCTAATTCCTGTGGGGGTCACGATTTTATTCCCTGAAAACTACCTAGGAGTGAAGGGAGAAGTGGGAGAACTCAGCTAGGGTTTGTCAAATTCCCTTCTCATCTACCAAATTCTTGTAAGTATGTAGTTTAATAGTAGTGTAGTAGTAGATTAGTGTAGTTTTACTAACATGAATGGTTTGAACCCTTCCTCTAGGGTTGAAGCCATGAACTATGATTGTGATTTTATGATATTGTTTTTGGAATTAAGTTATTGATTGTTGTTATCGCCTTGCATCTCCGATTGTTGGTTGTTTTTATGGATTGATCACCACAGTTGCATATTTGTTAGCTTGGTAATAGCTTGAGAAAGCATTACCTAGGTCAGGACATGAGAATGTGAGGAGGAGCATGTTTGTATCTCGGAGAGAGTTTTGTGTTCGTGATAGAAATATACCCAATACCGTGCTCTGGCTGACACACGGGGGTTACGAAAGACCAACTTGGGATGTCACATCACCACTGAAGAAGTAGTTGTGAGGGCTAAGTTGAGTTAAAAAGGTTAGACGCACGAAAGTCCCAATCGTTTTCCGTAAACCACAACATAATTGATTGCCCGCGACTAGAAATTAGCATCCTCGCCACAATGATGCAAAGGAGGCTAGATTGTCGTGTTTAGAGGCTCGAAAGACCATAAACATGAAATTCTAATTATGTGAAATAACAATTGATAGTTCCATGCTTAACCCATTACAAATCGTAGTATCGCATGATTATCTGGTTTTAACTCTATGTTGCTTCTAGAGAATTCTCTGTAATATTTTACCAAAACTAGACTTAATTAAATCTCCATCGAAATGTCTTATAACCAACATTTAGGTATATAAGATCACACTAGAAATGGATAGTTAGGAGGAATGGGTCCATTCCTGTGGGTCTGACAATCCTAGTTCCTTAAAAGAGCCACTATATTACTTGCACGAACCGTACACTTGCGGACACGCCATACGAAAAGAGTCGTCAGTGCTTTGGCGCCGTTGCTGTGGACTCGGCGAAGTTTTGATAATTTATCTCGTTGTGTGATTTTTGAATTTCCTTAAGTGTTGAGAAACTGGTCTGTCTGATTATTTGCAGGTGGCAGGTTGTCCTGCCGAGCTGGCTAGAAATAGAGAGCCAGAATGTTGCTTGAACCCGAACGCCGCAAACCATTTGCAAAGAAGAGTAGCTATAGAGCAAAAGCTCAAACGACTTCAAGAAAAGGTGCAAAAGAACCAATTCACGGGACAAGCAAAATTGTCATTGGAAGCAATGGCAAGAAGACCAGTTCGCGATGGCAATCCCACTAGCGACGAATGTGACCTCTAGCATCCGTAAACCGAGCCTGGGAGGGAACTTTGAGCTTAAATGTATCATGGTGCACCAAGATTCTAGTGGTCACCACCTGGAATGGCACATGAGGACCCGCACTGAAGACCATGTATTTTTAGAGATTAGTGACACGTTGTCCCCAATCGGCGTGTCCACGATTATGTCCGATTAACCCTCTTCCCATTTTCACCGTTGGGGGAGGCGCAAAAGTGGTCAAGGTCGAGCCATCGAACTCCATAACTTCAATGGAATGACTTGGCTAAGAAGTTCCTATCAGATTCTTTCCTTCAGAAAGATCGCAAAGTTGCGAAGTGAGATACCAAGCTCGCGTGCCTGATGAGAACTTATATATGGCTTGGGAAAGATTCAAGTCATTGTTGAGAGACTATCCCCATCACCAGCAATCAAATGAAGTGTCAGCTCCATACCTTGTAGAAAGTCTAGACCCACACACAAAAATATTACTAGACTCTCGCATCGGGTGGGCAAGCCTTGAGAAGACATATGATGAGTTGTACACTTTGTTGAACAATTGCACAAGGAAATCCAGAGGGCACGTTGAGTCATCAAGAGGGCAGAAAGAGATCGCTGATAGAATCGTATGGTTTGAATGCTCCTAGGCCACGCTTATCTTCGCTCAAAGATCGTAGATGATGACTCCAGCTCAATAGATCGAGTATGAACCAACACCAAATGGCCAGTCAACAGCTTCAAGAAGCTCCTAGTTGGTGTGAAATTTAGGAAATAATGGGCACAATGCGTAATCTTGTGGAGCCAATTCGGAATTAGTCAATTTCATTGGGAATGTGCGCAGGAATCGTAATTTTGGAACAAACAACAGACCATGTGGCCACCCGAATTTTTCTGGGGTGGAAACCAAAAGCAAAAATTTATATGCAACCTCAACAACACAGCTACAAATGCTGGGTAACAGGCAGATTGATGGGCATAGTAGCAACCGCATTGAGGAAACACCGCAGAAAATTATGGAGACCTTAATCAAGTAGCGTAAAAATCGTGCGAGGATGGCAAATTGCACTTAATGAATCAAGAAGTAGCCACCCGCAATCTTGAAAAACAAGGGTCAAATAATGCCCAAAATATGAGGCCTCAACGGGGATTACCAAGCGACGCAGATCCTAACCCCGCGTATCAATGCCATCAATCTTAGAAGCGGGAAGCAATTAGCCGATGCATTGCCTAAAGAGTTGAGAAAGGAGGTGCCACTGAGTTGGTAAGACCAGACCATCCACCGACACTCGGAGAAAATCGTAGTGCTGGGCAACAAAATGCGCACCATTGCAGCGCTGACAAAGACCACCACCACCCTTCCCTCGTAGATTCAAAAGAGCAAGGAGGAGGAATGTTTTAAAAAGTTCTTTGAGAGCTTCAAAGAACTTCACATAAATTTGCCTCTTATTGATGTCTTGTAGGGAATGCCCAAGTATGCTAAATACTTGAAGGACGTGATGGCGAACAAAGTTAGATTGGTGGATGTCCAGACTGTAGCACTGACTGAGGAGTGCACCATTGTGTATTGAGCAAAATGCCAAAGAAGCTCCAAGACCCCGAGAGTTTTACCTCCCCATACAAATTGGTAAAGCTGAAGTGCTCCGAGCTTTCGTGATTTAGGGGCAGCAGTTAATCTAATGCCCTTATCCTTATTCAACACCTTGGGGTTGGGAAAACCGAGGCCGATAAGGTTGATGGCCGCAGCTTGGCCGACAAGTCACGGTGACACCCGATGGAATCATAGAGGACCTTCATCAAAGTAGGTAAATTTATTATACCCATGATTTTATTGTTTTAGATTTTCAGGTTGATGACCAGGTACACTTAATCTTGGGACGGCCATTCTTGGCTACCTAGGAGGAGTCGTGATCGACTTGAAAGAAGGGACCCCAAAACGAGGGTCGAGATGAAGAAGAAACCTGTGTTTACCAAGGAATGAACCCATCCGCACACTACAGAAACCTTTGTCAGTTAGTGTTACAGAGGATGAGTGGGGGTGGAGGATTCCACTGTGCATGGCCAAAGGCAATGTCATGTTCACCCCGAGTCCGATAGAGGGCTTCAAAGTGATAAGAAGTTGGAGGAAGGAGGAATATTCAGGTCTTTTCCTCTAAACAGCAAAAGAAAAGGAGATGGTTCTCGAAAGAGAACCCAGGTATGAGGATGTCCTGAAAGGGCGAGTCCACGTCGTGCCACGCACGTAAAATAAGGCGCCGCTTGGGAGGCAACCCAAGGGTACCTCAGTAAATTGGAATTTTGATTTTTGTTTTGATTTTGTTATTTTCTATTGTTTGTTGGTTTTGGTGGGAAAGTTAGGCGCAGATGGAGGGGAAGTCTGAGTACCCTCGAGGAGGAAGCTAGGAAGCATGGAAGAGAAAAGTGTCGACTACCCACTTGTGCAAGTTGTGGAAAAACATGCTATTAACTAGGCCTAAAGGCCTCGTGGAAGTATTTCACCCCTTAGTAAATGTTAATTTGATGCTATGAGGATCTAGCATGATTTAAGTGTAAGTGAGGGAAATTTTGGAAATTTCAAAATTTTTGTGCTTAACAAGTTTTAACAATTTTTTGGTGAACTTAATGCTTGGGTGAATTGAAAAATTTGAAATTTTTTTTTTGTGGAGTCAAGCATGACTCTCATCACCCGTTGGTTTTTCGGTTCTTTTCCGACGGGGTTTTGAACCGAAGAATAAAATTTTTATTTTTTTAGTTTTAATTAATTCTTTAAGTTTTATCTATTTCAACCCTTGGGTATGACCTTAGGGACTTTTAGGGATGGATGACGATCGTCTTCAGGAAAATTAGTCGATAGATGTTGGGTTTTGAAACCATAGCCAATTGATTTGATGCTCTGTTATGTGCTGAGCATGATTGTAAGATGCAAGTATGGTCGGGCGTTACTACGGCAGTATAACTCGTGTTTGAGACACTTAGGCTCTTGAATTTGACTCAATATAATTGAAGCTTAATGTTTGAATTCGTGTGATTAGCTGAGCAAGAGTCTGCTGAATGTGTCTTGAATTGAGCATGTGCCATGAGTGTAAGGTTTTTGAGTATTCTATGCTATTGTGGATTGTCTAGAACTTGCCTGGTGTGTTGATTAAACGAAATGAAGGATGTGAATTGTAGGAGGTGATTTAGGCATATCTTTGAATTAACCTAATTGTTATCCCTCGTTTTACCTACCTTGAAAAATTAATCCTAGTTAGCCCCGTTGAGCCTTGGGCCTATTCTTGGATAGCTGCAACATAAGCTTAATCCTTTACTTTCATTAACCTTGAATTTGATCCAAAGCTCCTAAGCGCTTGAAGAAGAAAAATCTGAAAGAGTAAAGGGGTGAGAAGAATGAAAAGAAAGGAAAAGTA
>JACEIK010005485.1:41677-103535 GCA_018107945.1 Datura stramonium | reverse complement strand
ATCTAAAACTAGCAAATATTTTGAAACATCTATTTATAGTATACGTAATAGATAAAATGAAACGGAGAGAGTAGCTTTGTGGTGTCCTATAAATCAAAATAGTCTTAAAATGATTTTTTTAAAATTAAAAAAAAAAGAAAAAAAAGAAATGAAATAAAACAAATAAAGCAACTAATGAAGCACAAAAGTGTTAGAAGATAGAATCACTCTAACAACATGACTAAGGATAAAAACATCATCTTGATAAGAAACTCCTCCTGCTTTGGTTTCATGTGCATATCTTCAGTAATATAATGAAAATATTACTATTAATACCACATAATTAGATAGGAGATTATTAGATAATTAGTCATTTATTATGCTCAGATTTTTAAGTGTAGTAAACTTGTACTGTAGTATTGGATATAATTTTTCTTATTTGAATGTGTATCGTGTGAATGGGAAAGTAAACTTAATATCAACATAACATTAATCTCATGTCCAAAGAAAACAATAGAGTTAATGTTAGATAGATCAGTATCCAAGTTATCAATCTGGTTCTCTCCTTTAATTTTGACATGAACAAACTGCACTGGACCCTTATTCTTCCAAAGATTGATTCTTTTGACCTTCATACTGATACCCCAAGGAATCTCTCATATTCCATTTAGGGTATTTTTCATTATCAAAAACATTATTTCAATTCTCAGTGGAACCAACCGATTATTCATGCAATATGTAATGCATCATGTATTGCCCTTGCTTCAGCACAAATAATTTTGGTATCAATCATCCTTCTATCACTTGCATACACCAGATCTCCACCATTATTTCTAACACAAAAGGCAGCCGAACTTGGACCTGAATTTTCTCTTAAAAGTCTTCAACAAGAGCAATTTGATCTTATTGGCTTGCTTATTCAACTCGTTTGAGTAAACCCCGTCTTCACTTCGTCCCTCTTCTCTTTCATCCATTACCGTTAGCGCAATAGGCTGCTCGATTTGCCATCTCGGCTGTCATTGTCAGTCAACTAAGTAGGGTCTGAGGCCCCCTGCGAATCCGTAAATCTGAGAAGCATGCCGCAACAAAAGGATGGTCGCCTATGCATTTCATTTTTTCCTTAAGGGAAAAAAAAAGTACCCCCCATCATAGTGAACCTCTCCTTGTGATCGGGATGAGGTAGATGCCTCCCAGCCGATCTTTATTACACTTAGCGATCCTATGGAGGACAATTCCACAGCACAATCTTATAATTTGTGGTTGATATTCTTCAAAAATTGGAGTCATTTGGGCCCAAGATATTGGTATGTTCTTAAACCATGAATATCTTACCCTAGCCAAGTGTTATATGTTGTTGTTGATTTCATGAATCACCCTCCTCATAGTCATTGTTCCACCAGAACTACAATGTTTCTTCACTTTCAAAGTTGTCAACAAATTAATAGTTTTTTCTTTGGCAAAATTGCTCGAGGCTTATGCTTTTTTGAATCCAATCATCGATATTATGTCATTCATACCTGTGCTGATATTTCCTGATATAAAGGTTTGGGCTTAAGAAGGAAATCAACTCAATAGGGGAAAACTTTAATAAATATAAATAATTATCAACATTCAACCTTCATGCGTATGTCAAAACCTTTGAACTATAAAATTTAGCTACTCATAATCCTCAAAAGATGAAAGGAATTTATGCGTTTACAAGAATGAATTGATAGAAAATTAGGAGAAGAAGTAACCCGAGAGAGAAACTCATCTTGCGCTTGCTCTGAGATATATTTTCCATCCCCTACAAAAATGTTCAGGGTTAATATATATATAATAGTGGAAAACACCCTCTTAGCCTTACTTAAGTTCAAAATAAAAATTTCAAAAGTCCGGTTGGGGACAGCCATAGGCGCGGTGCGCCTCCCAGTGCACCAGTCTATAGAATAAAATTTCTTCTAAAGTTTTAGGGTAGGTATGGTGTTCCTCTCGATGCACCGCTACCACTTGCATTTTTATGAAGTTTGGACTTTGGTGCAGTACGCCTCTCAATGCACCAGCTTGGTTTTATCCAAAAACTCATCCAAAGTTGCTCCAAAGCTTTGAACCTTTCTTTATAGCTCATTCTGGGTCGATTTATACCACATTTACCTATTAAATAACTACAAAATCACAACATAGGAATATAAGCATACTCCATAGAATTAATACTCAAAGAGATGACAAAAGTACTAAAACACGAGGAAAATAATGGTTGAAAATATATACTTTTGGCCTCTCATCAATACCCTACACTTAGATTCTTGCTTGTCTTCGAGCAAGCAATTTAAGCTCTATATCTTATCCCTATATGGAATACACTAATTGAACATGCCTGCTTAGGCTACAACTACTATGACCACATTGAATTCCAAGTTTCTATCAAAACATGCTTCATGTTACACCTTGTAAGCTTCTATCATTTAACCGATGCGTTCGTCTGTATGTCGAGAGTTTTAGAGTATGATGCATACGAAAAAAGGCTTAGGGAATGAATGACAAGCACAGAGTCTCGCGAGCAGGAGGTCGGGCCCGGAGGCTAGGCGCATTAGGCACCGCACCGCGTCGGCCAACCTGACGCCTTGAGCAGCGCGTTGCGCCCCCTAGCCCACTGCCTCAATATATATAAATAGCTAAGTGTGGATTGAAGATCCATTTGAAAACATTTCCCTTTCGTCAAAGAAATAGGGTGAGCGACAATTTCATCAAATTTTCATCAAATTACGCCGTCAAACTACGTTCAAAGACAAATTAACTTCGGGTAACAAGTTCTAGGTATACGGGAAGCATCCATGTGGAGTTATTTTTTTTAAAATTCACCCGGTATACCGGAACCCCACCGAGTAAAGGTTGTCGAAATTGCTTCAAATTGGATTCTAAACAGCCACATGTAATAGGTAAATATTTCTCCATTCTAAACTCTCAAGAAATTGTGAGTTTCTAGCTGAGTTAAACAGAGTTGAATTATAGTTATTATTATTATCGAAAGATATCATTATTTGCCGAATTTTATATTGATACTGACCCTATTCTCTCAGCTTAAGGGTTGCAGTTGAGTGGAACAGCCGGTTATAGGTTGAAACTCTTTAGTTAAACGAGAATCAACATTCGAGGTATGTTAAGGCTTATCTCTTCGACAAGTTATTCTCGTCGTACAATGATATGACCTACACCTTCGAAACAAGACAAAGATCTTGTATATTTTAATTAGCTGCTGCCAGTAGATAATGAGCTTATATGTTGTAATTAGCTGCTGCTAGTAGATAAGAATCAAGTATGTTGTGATTAACTGCTGTCAGTGGATTATGATTATGTATGTTGTGGTTAGTTGCTAGAAAGCATATTCAGAGTATATTGCAGTATCCCTTGTCGGGAAAAGGTATATTAAGTGTGACTCACACTAGGAGTGTCATAGAAACTCCTCTGTTCTTTTGTTCCCAGTATTAGTAGAATTCTAATGTTTTGTTGTCATGCCAAGGTCTTGGAAGTCTATGGTTAGCTGTGGGGCCTGATTTGGTAAGTTGGATAGAATAGGGCACATTCGGGCGATATAACTTTCAGTTTGACGTCTGTATTGTCAGTGAAGCTCGCCTAGAGGCCGTTGGTGTACCTTGACGCCTTTAGGGCCAAAATTTGAGTAGGATGGTCATACCCTAGAGTCAGCGGCACCAGGGTTGCCTAGTGGATTGAAGGTCAGCCTGCCATGTAGTTGGCTATTGTCAATGACTGTTAGTTTAGTCCAACCAACAACCCATGGAAAGAAATCACGGGAAGTTGTGGTCTGGTCTCAGTGGGTACCAACAGGTGAAGTAACGACCCATTGTATGGTACAATGAATCGTTGCTATGAGTCATGGTGAGAACTGGGTATCAGCTTTAGGGGAAATAACGGGTCATCCCACGACCCATCGTGAGAAGTAACGGGTCGTGGTCACTAGTCATGGAATGGGATAACAATGTATTTCCAGTCTATATAACGGAAGGCAACCACAACTCATTGAAGGATATGACGAGTCGTGGTGAGGCTCGTTGGAAGGATCAGTGTAGGACCTGAAGGAGGAAACAACGGACGATGTAATGACCCGTTGTCTGAAAGGACGACTCATCCTATAGAGTCGTGGGGTCGAATTTGAGATCGGGAGTTTTGATAGTGTAGACGATGAACGGATACCACGAGTCATGGTATCCTCCAAAGATCCATTAGTCTGTCCGTTAGTTCGCCAGTGCAGATTTTTCAGGATTTTTCATTAAGGAAATTTTCGTCATTCCTACGCTCTAAGGTCCTAAACTACGTTGTTTAAGGCTCGAAAATCAGTGTTTAATGAGGGTAAAACCCACCCTAGGCCTATTCATTCTCATGCATGTAAAGTTGAAGGATTAAGGAGGTGATCAAGCTTGTCTTCAAGGTTTTCTTCATTAATTTCCTTTGGGCTTTCAAAGAGTGGTGAGAATTGATTTTCCCCAAGTATGTAGGGTTATGAATGGGTGAATCCTCTCACACCCATGCACAATATCTTTCAACTCATGAAATCTTTTATCTAAAATCTATGGGGGTTTTATCTAATGCATGAATTGATTCCTCTACATGGGCTTGATCTAGTTGAGTTATTATTTGAATTACGAATTATGGGAAAGTTTTATGTTGTTTTTCTTTAAAAATCATGTTTCAAGTTTTATAAATCAAATTGTCCATTTATGAAAAGTTCATGATAGTCAAAGTTTATGATGAATGTTCAAGTATTATGAATTATTGATAAGGAAAAACATGTGTTTCAAGTTACCCATGTTTATAAGCATGTTTTCGAATGAATTGAGTATTGCCAAACCTATTAAAGTACTAGAAAATGCTCAGATGTTCAAGAATGACTTACAATTTATGAAATGGATATCATGATTTATCGATTGATGATGTTGGTCGACTAAAGGGCCTTTGATTCTTGGCTAATAATGTTTTAATGAGGATTAATGAATGCTAAATTTTTATTTGTCCATGAATCTTAATGAATGATGTTATTTATTTACATATGAACCGATATCAAGTCTAGCATGCAGAAAAGAGGAGGATACGNAATGAGGATTAATGAATGCTAAATTTTTATTTGTCCATGAATCTTAATGAATGATGTTATTTATTTACATATGAACCTAATATGCATGTTTTTGGGAGTCGTGTCTAGTACCGAGCAACCCGGTGTTCAAAGGACTATGCCGGTGTCTCATAACCACGTACCACCGTGGGTTTATACTGATATATTACAATGATAATGATCCTCTCTTTCATGATATCATATAATGCACGTCTCTCGCCTGGCAAGCCATGGGCGACTTTGCCCACTTGAGTGAGGTAGTTGGGACATCATGAAAGGCTCTACCATGATGGTGTCAGTTATGACGAGTCCTCCCATTGTTCTGCATGTTTATGCATTATTATGTTTATGTTATTGGCTCAAGTGATGATTTAATAAAGTTTCTCTTATGACTATGATAATGAATGGTTTACGAATGATTTGAAAACCTTGAGCCTTATGTTAACTTATGATATTTATGATATGAGCATGTTGTCCTTCTCTTATGATCATTTATGAGTTTCTATGTATTTCTAAATGCTCGTTTTACTTACCTTGCATACTCGGGACATACCACGAGTCACCGCATACTTTATGTTGTATTGTTTTATGATACAGGTTCCGATCTTCAGATCCAGCATCGTCATTAGCTTGTCACATAGTTTAGCATCCAGCTTGTTGGTGAGTCCTCATTTTCCGATGACCATTTGATTCAGACATTGATGTTTCTTTAGTTTCAGTTGGCCGAGTTAGTTGGGGATGTTGTCCCATCAACCCATCTGTTACGTAGAGGCTTTCAGACTATATGTAGTACTCCGCTGTTATGTATTTAGTTTATACCGCTTATCATGCTATGCTGTGTTATGTTATGCTTCCGTTATATCGTATATTAAGTTTTTTTTCCGCTTTAAATGATATGAAGTTAGATGAATATTCATGCCATGAGTCGACTTGGAGTCTCTCGGGGCTCCTTGTCCCGTGTTACGATCTGAGTTTACGTTCGGGTCGTGACAGTCTATTTAAAAAAATATCTCTTTTTTTTAAGAACTCTTTAATTTTAACTTTCTACGTGATATATTTAAAACTATTAAAATTAAAAGATATTTTAATATATTTCATATATCTTAATTTAAAATTATAAAAAATTAAAAATTTATTTTTATTTTTTAAAATTTCGTGTTAAATTAAAATTTTATAAATAAATTAAAAGGGGAGTATTATTTTTCTTTATTTTTCAATAATAAAAAACTAAAACTTGTATTGGGGAAGCAAGAAAGAAAAGTTTGGAGTAGGCGCAGTCCCCTGTTTTGAACCCGCCCACTGTGTCATAGATTTACAGGTGGCGTGTTCCACTTAGCCCAAAGAGGCCAACAATATTCTGTGTAAAAAAGTACACTCATCTCCATAAATTCCTCAAACATCTTTGAACTTCGTCTCTGAAAACCGAAGGAGATCTATTCATTTTTACGATGGCAGATTCCTCCAATTCTGTTTTTGCCCATGTCGTTCGTGCTCCTGAAGATCCCATTTTAGGGGTACCCATTTTAACTCTCTTTACTTCGAATACATTTCTTCTGTGGCTCCCTTAATAATATTTCGTCGATGTATTACCCGATTTAGTTTAGCTGCTCATCTTTGGTTTTTTCCTCCTTTTGGTTAGTTAGGACGAACTTTAATTAATAATCAGTTGATTTGGTAAAAACTGCTATCTTGGAGATCAGCATAAATGGGTTGATTTGATTGATGGTTACGTGGTTTCCGATTGTATTGCATGGATCATCGATGGTTCTCTCTGTTAATATATTCGGACTATGTATCTTCTTATGTCTGCAATCTAGGTTTTCCTTTGTTTAATTCCCTGTAGTTGGTAGGAGTGGGTGTTGGTTTATTCTTTAACTTATATATAGAGTATGTAGAGAGAATGTGTTTGTGCTTTTGATAGTGCTTCTTATTTTCTCGTGTTGAATAATACAGGTAACAGTTGCTTATAACAAAGATACCAGCCCAATGAAAGTGAATTTGGGTGTTGGCGCATATCGAACTGAGGTCTGTCACTCTTAACCTGTGTTCTTCTTTTTTACCTTTTACTTCTTTCTTTAATGTAAAAGTTGCTCATTGAATGAATTTTTCCCCCACCTTGGCATTCTTTCCCCTATGTCCCCTTCCACTCTCCCTGTGTATAATTTTTTTTTAAAAAACCAAGATTTTTTTTTTATATTTATATAAATGATTTGTTTCCATCTCTGTACTTATTATGTACATTACAATGATCGAACACAATAGGAAGATAAATACATTCTCTTGATGGTGCATAATGAAGAGAAATCACTGGTGCTTCTGAAAGTTCAATCTTTTGGGACACGGTGAAGTGCTCACTTTTTTTTTTTTTTTTTAAAATTTTTAAAAGTGATTGATTTCTTTTAATAATAAGGTAATTGCTATTGTAAAGCTTGAAAAATCACTATTCTGATGCCAACATGGCAGGAAGGAAAGCCCCTTGTTCTTAATGTGGTGAGACGAGCTGAACAAATGCTTGTCAATGACACGTGAGTTGCTAAATTAGAGACTCTCTTATGATCCATCTTATGAGATATCACACGACACCAACATAGTAATCTAAGGCTGCTGCTATAATGTAGGTCTCGTGTGAAGGAATATCTCCCAATTACTGGACTAGCGGATTTTAACAAACGGAGTGCCGAGCTTATATTTGGTGCTGAGAGGTTTGGAGATTTTCTGGTGTAGTTGCTCTTCGTAAATGCTTGAGTTTAAGTGGCTGCATTTGGTACTTCAAATGAAAGTTTTATAGTACAAGAGAGTCAATCCATATCTACTTTTATCTCTTTTTCTCCATAAGATAATGTTTTCCACCTTTTCTTATTGGAAGCTACACAGTAGGATGAAACAGTGGTAGTATCTTGAGCATCATTTCACCATTTCCTTTACATAATCTATACATGTCGTGCATATATTCCTTATTTGTGTTGATTCGTTAAAATATGAGCTAGGCCTTGATAGTGAAAGGCTGTTGATCCTCTTATGAGTAACAACAATGACGCCTTAATGCAGCTACTAAATGCTCACTGTCCATGTCATTCCATTTAGACCTGTCTAGCTGAACCAATTATCTGTATAACTAAATGCTTTATCCCTACAATGTAGAGAAACTGAATATCTGTTAGACCTATTCTTTGGTATTCCATCTTATTATCATGGCTTGCGTCAGAAGAAAATTGTTCTAGAGTTATTTATGTCTCCTCTTTGTTGTACTGATTATCTTTGCATGGTGAATGTGATATCAGAATTCTGTATCTTTTATCACGATTACTCCTTTTTGTGTTATGTGTAATTACTTGTTAGGACATCAGAAGATATATTTTATTGTATTTTTAATTGTCTGTGCTTATGTATTTGCTCCGTTTCTGATACAGCCCTGCCCTTCAAGAGAATAGGGTGACCACTGTTCAGTGCCTGTCGGGCACAGGTTCTTTGAGGATTGGGGCTGAGTTTCTGGCTAGGCATTATGATGAAGTAAGTATTCCTTAGGCTCTTTCCCTTTATATGTCTGAATCAAAATGACACTTGAATGAAGATTCTACTACTTGTCTTGTTTCCAGCATACTATATATATACCACAGCCAACATGGGGAAACCATCCAAAGGTTTTCACTTTAGCTGGACTTTCAGTAAAATATTATCGTTACTACGACCCAGCAACACGAGGCCTGGATTTTCAAGGTACCACTGTTACTAATGCTTTTAAGGTCCTGCTCTTGTAAATAAGAATGCACTAGTTTTGACTTTGCTCCTTGTCGTGTTTGGAAAGATCTATGTTTTACATGTAGCTAGCACCAGATCTTTATTTATATATTTAATTTTGCTTTCTTTGCTAAAGATGTAAGCACCTTATCTGTGGCGTCCCCTGCTTTTGGTGTTGAGTGTACTTTAAAGGTAGGTTTAATATGATCCCTGCAGGATTATTAGATGATCTTGCTGCTGCACCTGCTGGTGCAATAGTTCTTCTCCACGCTTGTGCTCATAACCCAACTGGCGTTGATCCAACAATTGACCAGTGGGAGAAAATCAGGCAGTTGATGAGGTCCAAGGGGTTGTTACCTTTCTTTGACAGTGCTTATCAGGTTAAGCATAGGATGGGATTTTGATTCAAGTGATTCTTCGTTAAGAATGATTGCCAAATAATTTGAAGCCCAAAACTATGTACTAATGGGCTGCTCAACTAACCCCCCGCTGTAATATATATTTTCTTGATATTGCAGGGTTTTGCTAGTGGCAACCTAGATGCAGATGCACAATCTGTTCGCATGTTTGTGGCTGATGGTGGTGAGTGTCTTGTAGCTCAGAGTTATGCCAAAAACATGGGACTGTATGGAGAGCGTGTTGGTGCCCTTAGCATTGTAAGTCTTTCGTCAATTTAGTTACTTTCCCTTTTTGTTGAGTGATAAAACTGGGGGCTGAAAAATTATCATGTTATTTATGTCTAAAGATACTGTGTTTCTTTAAATACACTATTCAAGTTGTATTCCTTGAAAAGCTAAAAAGTTCTGCTGCACAATGAACTCAGTCTCTAAAGATGTTGAAAGCCAGATTTAAAAGATCGGGAGGCTGCTTTTTTTGTGAAGATGTGCACTCGTTTGCTTGGTGTTGCGGCCTCAATACAATTCTGGGCTTCTGGCTATCTCTCTTCTTTTGCGTGCAGCCTGTGATGTTTTCATCCTTGCTTTCTTTCTTTCACTTTTACTTTTTTTTGAGGGCATCCGCATCGACCTAGATTGTAATTGGAAAAGAAATAGAGGGCAGAGTGGATTTGTAAAGGATTGTATGTTTAAGAAAAACTGTCATTTCTCTTTGAGTTTTAGCCATAGACCCTAAAAGCTGACTAGACTAATCTAATAATTTTTTGTTATAGGCTTGCAAAGATAGAGATGTTTCAAGCAAAGTCGAAAGCCAGCTAAAGCTGGTTATAAGGCCAATGTACTCGAATCCACCAATTCATGGTGCGTCTATTGTTGCTACTATACTCAAGGACAGGTGTGTGCACCTATTACAATATTCTTTTTGCTGTCAGTAAATAGTATAACTTCTACATTTTGACGTGGTTGTTATCTATTGGTGATAGAAAAATGTACGACGAATGGACAGTTGAGCTGAAAGCAATGGCCGACCGAATTATCAGCATGCGCCAGCAGCTCTTTGATACCATGCAAGCTCGAGGTATCTGATCTTCTGATTTGTTCTTTCGAGTGACGCATGCTCTTTCTGTCTGATTGGTGTGACTGCTACTGTTATAAGAACTTTTTCTGGACGCAACAGATGTAATTGTCCGTTTAGTACTGATCTAAGTTTTTCTGTTTTGCAGGTACACCAGGTGATTGGAGTCATATAATCAAGCAAATTGGAATGTTTACTTTCACAGGATTGAATGCTGAGCAAGTCTCGTTCATGACTAGAGAGTATCACATCTACATGACATCTGATGGGTAAGGATATCTGACTGTTTATGTTCATTTTATTCTTTAGTTTGTTACCGAGGATCACTTTTTTGTCAATAGAAACTTAATGAAATTCGAACTTAGAAGTGCTTGTCATTGATCATTTCAACTTGAATTCTTTCGTAAGGAGAAATTTTGGACTGAAAGTTTTAGTTTGTAAAAGAAGCATAAGAAAGTCCAGCTCTGTCATCCCCATCAGTACTTAAAACTTTACAGAAGAGAATGCAGCTACTGTTTCTCTTCCCCTCCCTTCAATTTACACTGTTTCTCAAAAAGAACTGCTATCAATCCAGCGCACATTTACTATTCTGGTATCAGTTGGAACATCTTTGTTGAAGTTGGGTTTGGTTAACAAAGATCCTCATTGCTATTGACATTTTTCTCAAAATTTTTAAAAGAGGAATCATTTTCTCCTTTCTCATTTGCAGGAGAATTAGCATGGCAGGTCTTAGTTCTCGGACAGTTCCTCATCTCGCTGATGCCATGCATGCTGCTGTTACTAGGGCGGCCTAGATCAGTTGCATTCAAGAGCAGTTTTCTTGAGATATTAAGTCTATTTTCCTTGATCGCCTCCTTATCCTTTGATATTAAATAAGACTTGGGCGACTATGTAGGCATAGTACTTGGATGTCATGTTTGGAAATCTCATTATAAAGGGATTTGGTGAAAGCAAATCATTCTGTCAGATTGATATTCTGCGCAGGACAAATGTTATGAATTCTTATTTTTCTTGGGCATTTTGGTTATATCCAAACAGTTTAGGTATCATTGATGAATTGGAATTATTGCACATCAACAGACAGTTCATATATTGCACATCAACAAATATTAGCATGACATGAAATCTAGTCAACCAAGAACAAGTTTTTGTTTTAGCATATGGGCTATATCACTATGTGATCTATTTAAGTGCAGGCTATTCTACGGCAAGTTATTTGATGAAAATCATTCTGTCAGATTGATGAGATATTCTGCCCAGTCAGATGTTATAATTCTTAATTTTCTTGGGCATTTTGGTTATATCCAAACAATTTAGGCATCATTGATGAATTAGAATACTGCACATCAACAATTATTAGCATGAACTTAGGAAGGAAAAAAAAAGTCCTTGGTCGCTCGCTATCGGGAAAGATTTCTACTTAAAACTATGAAGTGAGTTGCTTTACAAGATGGACATTAAGCACTTCGTCCGGAACACTTGACAAAGGCTAAAGTCCAAGAATGCAGTAGAAAAGGGAAACGTCTAACATCTTGTACTCACCTATCGGCTTTGGAAGAAGAACAGTTAATAGGCACGCAGGATATTAACCATATACAATGGATTGGAGAATTAAGACATTGATATGGTTCTTTTTCCTCTTATAAGTCAAACTTTGATCTCTTTCTTCTGTTATGGACTTCTTAGGCCACTTTCAATCTTTTCCATGAAAGAAAACTTCTTGAGGACAATGGTTCTTGCATAGATTTCTCATTATCATCTTTGGCAAAAGGCGTCCAAGTTACCAGAAGAGTGATTCTTATTTAAGTCTCCCTCTCCTTGTTCCGCATTCCACCCCATGAAGTCATATAAAGTCATCGAAGTAGGTGTTTCTGCTGCAGAACTTAACATCTCTGACTCTCCTTTGGGAGTCGACATACCACTTAGTGGTTGCTGAGGTGAAGAATCAGCTGAAGGGTTCCACTTTGCTATTGCAAGTGATGGATCTTGCGTGACAGAATCTGCGTATAGAACATCCTCAATACGTGATGTAACTGTGTTGGCTAGACTTTCTAGCACTCTTGAATAACTCTCTAGAACAGCATGTCCCACATCCTATAGTTAAAAAGGTGAACACTTCATAACATGTTAAATCAATATATCATTATGTGTAACAGAGTCAGCATGATAGTACTTACTCTGTTATATTGGATTTTACTTATCTCAAGGGAAGATTGAGGAATTCCAGGAAATCTGTGTTTTATCAGGAGTAAGATGGTCTCTGCTCTTTCCTCAAAGAGCTCCCTCTTCTCCAAACTCACAACTGGGACCCAGGAAGACTTTGCATCTTTTTGGTGCATCTTTCTCTTCCAAATCACAATAGATGCTTCGATTCTGTCTTTCAGGTCTAGAACTTTGTGTTCCGATGACATGTCCATAGTTGAAAGGAATTGTTCTGGATCAAAAAACTCGACCGTGATGTTCTTGTAGATTGAATCACCAAGACTTGATCTACCATTCTAGAAATATAGCACAACCAGAAAAACCTTAGAAAGAATTACTATATTAGAATCTGTCTTCCCTTTAAAATGTGTCTTCAATGAGTAGTGCGTGCTTCTCACCTTGGGAAGAGATTCAATATAGTTTTCAGGTACTTCCATTTCTGCTAGTATTTGGGCATTAATAGCCATGGAAGCTTTGAGTACTTGGTTCACACAATCCTTTTGATATTGTAGCCATCTTCTGGATGCATCTGAGAGGCCCTCGGGTGGAACCTTGATAGTAGGTAGCCACCACTTGTCGTTCCTCTGAACACCTTTTTCAGATTCATCAGCATCTCTCGAGACATACCAGAATTCTTTTGCGTCTTTGAAATTATCTAAGCAATCCTGTAAATTGTCATTCATTCATCTACAATTAGGGTTGATACATTTAATGCAATAGAAAGATTCAAGTATGTCATAACTAGAGGTCATAGTAGGGTTCTCACAATGAGCATTGCATCAAGCTTCTTCAGAGCAGGGATGTTCATGAGTAGATCTTTTCTTTGTTGAGTTATCATTATCTGTCAAAATAGAGACTAGGTTTGTTGTTTCAGTGTGCTCTTACTATTTTTACTTGGAATCTTGAAGCAGAAATGAAAGGAGTGTAGGGGGAAGGAAAAGACTGAAATACCTCTATGTTTGTTCCATCTTTTGATTTTTGTTGCGCAGGGACAAACTCAACAATGTAGTCTGTCACAGATAAAAGCCAACTGATTTCTTTTCTCCATCTCTCTTTTCTTCGTTGAGACATGGGCTCCAATTTCCATTGTTCTCCAAAAACAGAAGCTATAATATGTTGCACAAAGAGAACACATGAAGAGTTAGAAACTTCTCTTTTTCTCTCCATCTATTACAATTAGAGAATACAAGAAAAGAACATAAAAATCAACATGGTTTCATAACCACATAACAAATCTTTACATGAACTTCTAAGACGAACAAGACATTATTTGAGAGTTACCAGCTAGATTAGTAATTGCATTTGACAAAGCCAGAGCTGATGAAACACCTTTGCCTCCTCCTGACATATCCTCTCCTAAAAGCATTTTTGCAAACCTTTCTCTCATCAACTCCATGTCTGAATCCATAACAAGAAAATTTGCATCAAGTTAACACCTCATGTTGTTTTGATGTACCAAGTTAAAGTTATTAATAACATAATTCTCAATAATGTCAAGAATTAATAAAGGTAAATTACCTGAAGGTTCTTTGTCTTTTGGGGGATTTCCTGCCTTAAGTTCATCCTTGGTCAAGCTTGAAACAAGTTCATTATCTGTAGACTGATCGAAAGCACTATCTATCTGTTGATTTTCTAAAGGCCCTCCTTGACTAATAAATTGGACGTTATCAATGTCCTCTTCATCATCACTACTAATCTCTCCCCCAATGCTATGTGCAAGTCTACTTGGAATCTCAAATATCTTTCTAAAATTGAAAGACCTCGACTTCTGAATCTTATTTTCTTCATTAACCATTTTTGTGCCAATTTCCTAACCAGAAATCTAATCAGGGAGATTCAAAAATAATATAGGAATCCAAAAAGATCTGAACCAGCGACCTTATGCAAAATTTAGAACCCTTTGATATTATACTATAAGTTTTTCTTCAACAATTTATAAATATATAAATCTTTTTTATTTTATTATTTGTAATGTATAGTTTTTCAACAAAGGTATTCAGTCGAAACTCTTTCAACATTGGCTCTGCCCTTACTATTACTAGTTGCACATCCTCAAATTGGTGCAAGAAACGTTGCAATATTCGTGAAATACATGAAATACATATGTTTTGCCCTCAAAGAATGTGAGAAACGAAAAATGAAGAAAACCCCCCTTTTTTGGGTCTAAAATGAAAAAGCAATGATGATGATAAATGAGTTAAAGGGTTTCTTATTTCCCTTAATTTGCTGAAGGGGTTTGTGAAAATAAGGAAAAGAATAATAAATAACACATAATAATTCTTGATCTGTTTTAGTAGAATGTGGTTCAATTTTCCCTTGTTGCACAAAGCCCGGGAAAGCATACAATGGACAACTAACTGTCTATTGAGATAGGAATCCATCTATTGTGGGAAAAACACATAGCCTCTTCATACAATAACTTTCACACAAGTGAGAAATGTCTATCAACACAATACTGTAGTCAACCTCATTTTTTAAACTACTTTTCTATCTGGAATTAACATTTATTTTATTGAAAATAAAGCAATATTAATATTTATAAGNATAATAGTCTTCTTTGGAAGTTTCCTACATTTAGTTTGCCTTAATGACATTCATTATGAGAATTTTTGTGTTGTTGACAGATTTTTTTTTTGAAATAATTGAATATCTCATATTGCTTGATAATGAGTAATATTATCAATTCCTCCGATGTTCTGTTTGACCAATCTTGCCCTTTCTTTTTTTGCCTTTAATTTTTTTACTTTTTATTGACGTTAAGATTATTTGTCCGTTGGAGTTTTTGGAGTAAGGACAAAAGATAATATATAATTGGAAAGATTCTTCCTTGCATGAGGCAGAGTCAATACAAAATTTTTCTTTTATATTATAGTGTGTTTGAATTTTTTTCTTAACGATAGTATCTTTGATACACCTCAAAATTTTAATAATTTCTTATAATTTTTGTGATCAAACGTCTTTTACAAAATTTTCAATAATATTAAGGATATTTTACACTATGTTCTCATAAAAAATACCGATTACAAAGAAGGCCAAAATGAGTAGTGCATGTAGACAAATGAACGTTCCTTGATTTCATGAAGATGGCTCATCATATTTAAATTACATTCTAAAGTTTGCGCAATTACAGGGAAGAAAAATTCATATCTATATTATAATTTTTTTAATTTTAGTCTTTTAATATTTAATTTAGTTCATTATTTTAATTTGTATCAATGGCTCAACTTGCTTGTGAATTCGTGCAAATTAAACGAGTAGAGATATTTAGCGTTCCTTTATCCAACTTTTACCAAGATGGAGTATATTTCTAGCTAACTACTGCTCCAGAAGCAACAACACAACCAAAACACAATCACAACTTCACTCACACGTCCCTTACAAATTAGCAGCTTATTGTCTAACTTAGCTTGTCATTTGGTTGTGATTTGACGAAGCGTTCCTTATTGATTTCCCTTAGCTTTGTGGCTGGAAAAGAGAGAGTTTATGTGTGTAAGCTAGCAGCTTCAAGTCTGGAAATTTGTAGAATGAATTACATAACAAAGCAAAAGGATATATGCCAACTTAAGGTGGTGGGCAAGGCAGCATGGCATGCTGGCCATTGCGCCAATTTACTGGCGTGACACGCCGACCAGTGGCGCCTCCAGGACAACCTTTGCCTTGCTGACTCATTCGTCACATTGTTTATACGTCGCATATCCCTGAAACTTCCACACTACATCTCTCCAATCCTTTCAAATCCTTCAACATTGTTACACCTTAAAAAGTCCCTAAAATTATCCTAGACATGAAGTAAAAGCATTAGAAAAAAAATTTGCAATTTACTTCAGGATGGACCCTACCACGAGTCATGGTAGGAAGGTACGGTCCATGGTAAGTGCTCATAATGAGGGGTCTATAGAAATGTTTAGGATTTATTTCACTAACCACGAGTCTCCGTACGATGGTAGTGAGGTGGTACGATTTATACCACCATTCATGAGATGAAATTGGAGGAGCAACCAAAATTTATCCCGGTAACCATGAGAGGAACCTACAGATTGTACTATGTAGGTATGAATGGTACTGAGGGGTCGTGAGAAGAGGTACATAGATTTACCAACATGGCTCCAAGGACCACGAAGTTTCACCATGAGCCGTGATACAAGTCATGGCACTGGACAGGAAGATTTCTAATGCGAGTTCCTAAGGGTATTTTCATAAATGCATTTAACTCCTAATCCAGGTTGTTTTGGGTTTCATAGGAGGGATATTTAAAGGGTTATTTAGCCTAAACTCTTATTCCTCTCTAAATGCTGTAGATTGAAGATTCAAACTCCCAAGAATTCTCAAGAAAGCTAGGGTTCCTCTTCTCAATTTCTCTTGGGTCTCAAGTCTAGTCAAGAATTTATCAAATACCAGGTATATGGGATCATGAACGAGGAATTTCTTCCATACTCATACCCAATCTCAATTCTAATTTCATGAATTCAATTCTTCAAATCTCTAATTATGATTCTCATGAATTTCTAGGGATCCTTTTTTAATGAAAAACTCTATGATCTCTTATGGATTTGATTCTCTCATGATTTTACTTATCATTTATGATCATGATTACATGATTTCTACGAAAAACTCTCATGATTATCTATTTTCAAGTTAGCATGATTTACTCAAGTATGTATGAATCTCATGAATATCAAGCTTATGTATCATGGCTCAATCTTCAACATTATTTTTATGACTAGTTCGTGTATGTCAAACAGTTTATGAATATATCATGTTTTAAATTAGTCCATGTAAAGCCTATCATGTTTCTTGTATGATTATGAGCACTATGTATATTTTGAAAATAGTATTTAACACCAAGTAGGCCAGGATTCAGCGCACCCAGGTCTCGAAACTATGTGTCACCGCAGGATAAGGGGTCCTCGCCAGTAAAAAATGTCTTCCTTTCCCCTAGTTAAGGGGTCCTCACCAGTTGAGAGTGTCTCCCTTACGCTACTGGTCTCATGAGTGATATCACGCCTTGATGGTTCTTACCCTTGGCAAGATATGGACACCCTCCTAACAAAGGGTACAGGTTAGGCTCTATGATGCTTACTTGGAGTATGTCGGTTATGAGAATCTCCCGCTGTACCTCATGTTTTCACGATTCTTCATGTTCATGTTTCACGATGTTATGATTTATAGTATTTTTGGCCCATTGATCAGTGTATGTGTTTTACTTATGATTTCAAATATGTTAAGCTTTATAATTTTTCTTTCAAAACCTTGGGTCATTATACTTTAATTTACGATGAAAAGCTCATGTTTTATGACTATCTCACGATCATGATTTACAACATGTTGTCCTCACTGTCATGTTATATTTATTCTCCATACTTAGTACATTCAAAGTATTAATCGTATACTTTTTATGCTATATCATTTTATCATATAGGTTGGGGTGTTCAGTCTCAGCCCCGTTGCTAGATTCGATCTTGATCCAAATTCAACTCAGTTTTGGTGAGTCCTCATCATCCGGGGACGTCGATTTTGGTTTATGCCCCCTTTATGTCATTTTAGTTATATACTTAATAGAGCTAGTTTGGGGCTTGTCCCTTCATCTTATCGTATGTTTAGAGGCTTTTCAGACTATGATGTATAGATATGCAGCAACTTGGATTGTTGTCCCAGTTTATACGTTTTATGATACCTCAAACTTCTGCTTTTTCTATATCATATGCTTGTTTCCAATTAGTGTATTCTTGCCTATGTTATACATATACCATGGGTTAGCTTTGAGCCATTTGTGGTTCTAGGTCCTGTGTCGCATCCGGTGTCTATGCTCAAGTCATGACAAACTTGGTATCAGAGCATCAAGTTTATGTGTGTCCTAGGGTGTCTAAAAATCGCATTAAGTAGAGTATTTTTCATGGGTGTGAAGTGCGCCACACTTATGAGGAAAAGGCTACGAGACATTTTACGAAACTTCCCTTCTTTAATGTTCTATATCATGCGATGAAGTCCAACTCACTCTATTCTTCTAACTCGTATTATACGCGTTTGCAGAAAATGTCATCCGGAAGAGCCAAGAGAAGAAGGAATGGTAATGGTAATAGGAACTCGCTAGCACCACCCTCTCTAGTAGACCCATTAAATAAGAAAATAACTCATGCAGAGTTCAAGGCTGCTTTCCAAATGTTGGCCCAAGTCATGATGGCTCAGGTTAACCAATAGGCGGTTGCATCTATGAACGCCAATAGGAGTGCTGCAGTGGCTAGGGTGCGAGACTTCACCAGGATGAACCCACCAGAGTTTCATGGTTCTAAGGTGGACAAAGATCCACAAGAGTTCATTGATGAGATATAGAAAATCACTCATATTATCGGGATTACCGAAGAAAAGAGTGGAGACTTGGACACCTATCAGTTGAAAGGGGTTTGCCCATATATGATATAAGTAGTGGAAGAAAGGTCGTAGGTCAGGTGCAGTTTCTGTTGATTGGAATGAGTTCATGACAACTTTATTGGACATGTTCTTTCCCTAGGAGATAAGGGAAGCAAAGTTCGCAAAGTTCATCAACTTAAAGTAGAACAATATGACAGTTCAGGAGTATGGCTTGAAGTTTACTCAATTGTACAAGTATACTCCAGAGATGGTTGTCGAGCCGAGGGCTCGCATGAAAAAGTTTGTGTCGGGGGTCTTAGATTTGATAGTCAAGGAGTGCAAGACCGCTATGCTTATTAGTGACATGGATATCTCTTGGCTTATGATTCATGCCTAAAAGATTGAGATGGAGAAGTTGAAGGAGAAGGAAAGGGAGACCAAGAGGGCTAGGATAGGGAAATTTGAGTACTCTCAATAGAGGACAGGTGGTGGGCATCGCCCCCAATCCCTTTAGAGGTCATAATACCTAGCTTCATCATTACCTAGTGTTCCATCCAGGATTAGAGGTGATTAGAAGGGTAGAGTCTAAGACTTAGGGGAGCGTGTCAGGAGGACACACATTCCCCGCTTGCAAGAAGTGTGGTAGGAACCACCATGAAGAGTGCTTGGTTGGTTCGGATGCTTGTTTAGGGTGTGGTAAGCCCACTTATAGACTCAAGGATTTTCCTTTAGATAGATAGAGTGATGGTAGAGGTTGTGGCCCATGCACCTCTTTAGCAGCTTGTCCATCCCAAAAGGGCGCATCATCTAGTGCAGGTGGCAGATAGCGCCAGGACCTTTTTATGCACTTTCATTATGCCAGGAGCAGGAGAGCTCACCGGATATGGTCACGGGTATCTTTCAAGTTTTTTACCTTGATGTTTATGTACTTCTAGATTCGGGGGAAATATTATCCTTCATGACTCCCTATGTTGCTATTAGTTTTGATGTTAGTCTTGAAATTCTATTAGAGCCCTTCTTAGTCTCTACTCCCTTCTCAGTTTCAAGTTTGGTCACGGGTGCATGTTGATGTGTTCATGGACCATTAGAGCCTTCAATATGTGTTTAGTTAGAAGGACCTAAACTTGCGACAAAGGAGATAACTCAAACTTCTCAAAGACTACGACATGAGTGTTCTTTATCATCTGGGTAAGGCCAATGTAGTGGTTGATTCTCTTAGTAGGTTGTCCATAAGGAGTGTAGCTCATGTGGAAGATGGAAAAATGGAGTTGGCTAGATATATACATAGGCTTTCTCCTTAGGGGTTCACCTTATGGATTTAGTAGATGGTGGTGTCATTTTTCAGAATGGTCTGGAATCTTCATTGGTGACTGAAGTGAAAGCACATCTTGGTTAAGTTGAAGGAAGTAGTCCAAAATCAGAAGGTGGAGGTTTTCTCCTAAGAGGAAGATGGTGTACTCTGATATCAGGGTCGACTGTATTCCAGATATGGATGGCTTGAAAGAGCAGACGTTGAGAGAGGCTCATAGCTCTCGGTACTCTATCCACCCAGGTGCCACTAAGATGTACCATGATCTACGGAAAGTCTATTGGTGGAATGACGTGAAGAAGGACATTGCAAAGTTTGTGTTTAAGTGTCATAATTGCCAACAAGTTAAGGTTGAACACCAAAGACCAGGAGGTATGAATCAGGATATTACCATTCCTACTTAGAAGTGGGAAGATATAAACATGGACTTCATTATAAATTTGCCTCATACATGCTGACAACATGATTCCATATGGATGACTATAGACTGGGTGACTATATCAACACGTTTCTTACCAGTTAAGACTATAAATTTAGTTGAGAATTATTCTAGAATTTACATTTGGGAGTTAGTAATGTTGCATGGAGTCCCATTATCCTTTATCATAGATAGGGGTCAGTTCACTTCACAGTTTTGGAGATCGTTTCAGAAGGGTCTTGATACTCAAGTTAAGCTTAATACAACTTTTCACCCGCAGAAAGATGGTCAGGCTGAGTGGACCATTTAGAATCTAGAGGACATGTTGAGAGCTTGTGTGATCAATTCAAGGGTAGTTAGAATGATCATTTGCCTCTCATTGAGTTTGTTCACAATAGCAGTTACCACACCAGTATTCAGATGGCTCAATTTGCGGAGATGTAGATCACCTATTGGATGGTTTGAGGTAGGTGAGACTACGTTGAGCCAAATTCAGTTCATGAGGCTATGGAAAAGGTTCAGCTAATTAGAGAAAGGCTGGAAATAACTCAGAGTTGTCATAAATTCTATGTAGATGTAAAAAGAAGAGAGATTGATTTCGCAATTGATGATTGGGTATTTCTGAAGGTATCAACCATGAGAGGAGTGATGACATTTGGAAAGAAGGGGAAGATCAGTCCTCAATATATTGGTCCTTATAAGATTCTAAGGCGTGTTGGCAATGTGGCCTATGAGTTGGAGTTACCCACGGAGTTGGTATCAGCGCATCCAGTTTTCCACGTGTCCTTATTGGAAAAGTGCATTAGCGATCCAACTCTAGTTGTAGTATGAAGGATATTATCACTTATGAGGAGGTTCCGCTTGAGATTCTTGATTGTCAAGTTGTAGTATGAAGGATATTAACAAGGAGTCGATTCAGAGAAAGTCCTTTGGAGGAATCAACTTGTAGAGAGAGCTACTTGGGAAGCCGAAGCGGATATGATGACCAAGTTCCTCACCTCTTCCCTTAGCTCAGCTTCAGCATGAGGTACTAGTTTCTTCCTTAGTACTATATTCAGTTCATGTTTGTTCATGTACTTTCGTTTTTCTTATGTCTTAGTATGCATGCATGATTTATGAATTCAATTCAGTATATGCATCTCAGTTCGGAGATAGTCACTCCATCAATATTTAGTCTATAACACTCAATATTAGCATTGCAACTCTTTCCCTATCTTCTCAGCTTATTTATAATCCATTCGAGGATGAATTTTACCAAGGGGGAGATAATATTAAACACCAAAAGACCCTAAGATCAAATTCTAGACATAAAGTAGAACCTGCAGAAAAAAATCTACAATTTGCCTCAGGACAGCCCGTACCACGAGTCGTGGTAGGGAGGTACATCCGTGGTAAGTGCTCCTGATGAGGCGTCCAGAGAAATGTTCAGGATTTGTTTTAGTAACACAAGTCTCAGTACGATTGGTAGTGAGGTGGTATGAGTCGTACCACCATTCATGATATGAAGTTGGAGGAGCAACCAAAATTTGTCCTGGTAACCACAAGAGGAGCCTTTGAATCATACTTGTAGGTACAAATGGTACTGAGGGGTCATGAAAAGATGTACAGAGATTGAAAAACATGGATCTAGTAACCATGAAGGGTCACCACGATTTGTGTTAGGGTACCACGAGTTGTGGTACAAGCCGTGGCACTTGACGGGCTGATTTTTAATGCGAGTTTATAAGGATATTTTAGTAACTTTCTATACTTTTAACTCTTAAACAATGTCGTTTTGGATTTATTAGGAGGGGTATTTAAGGGTTAAATTTAGGTGAACTCCCATTCCTCTCCAAACACCATAGATTGAAAATTCAAACTCTAAAAGATTCTCAAGGAAGCTAGAGTTCCTCTTCTAAATTTCTCTTGTGTCTCAAGTCTAGTCAAGAATTTATCAAAGCCAAAGTATGTGGAATCATGAATGGAAAATTTCTTCCACCCTCATGTCCAATCTCAAGTCTAATTTCATGAATTCAATTCTTCAGGTCTCCAATTATGATTTTCATGAATATTTAGGATTACTCTTTTTTATGCAAAACTCTATGATCTCTTATGGATTTGATTGTCTCATGATTATACTTATGATTTATGATTATAATTACATAATTTCTATGAAAAACTATCATGATTATCTATTTTCATGTTATCATGATTTACTCAAGTATGTATTAGTCTCATGAATATCAAGTTATGTATCATGGTTGAATCTCTAGTTTCATGGATAGTTCACGTGTGTCAAGTATTTTATAAATCTATCATGCTTTAAAAAAATCATGTTTCAAGTATGATTATGAGCACTATATATATTTTAGGAGNTTTTAGGAGTAGTATTTAAAATCAAGCAGGTGGGGGTTCAACATACCCAGGTCTCAGAACTATGTGCCACCGTAGGATAATGGGTCCTTGTCAATCAAGAGTGTCTCATTTGCCCCTGGTAAGGATTCCTCACCAGTTGAGAGTGTCTACCTTCTGATATTGGGCTCATGAGTGATATCACGCCTTCATGTTGCTCACCTTGTCAAGATCTGGACACCCTCCCAACCAGGGGTATAGGTTGGGCTTCGTGATTCTCTCTTGGAGTATGTCGGTTATGAGAAACTCCCACTGTTCCTCATGTTTTCACGATTCTTCATGTTTATGTTTCATGATGTTATGATTTATAATATTTTTGACCCATTTATTAGTGTATGAGTTTTACTTATGATTTCAAAAATATTGAGATTTATGATTTTGCTTTCAAAACCTTGGGTCATTATACTTCAGATTACGATGAAAAGCTCATGTTTTTTGACTATTTCACGATCATGATTTACATCATGTTGTCCTCGCTCTCATGTTTTACATATCCTCGATACTATGTACATTCAAAATACTAATCACATACTTTTTGTGCTATATCGTTACATGATATAGGTTCAGTTGTTCAATCTCAACAATGCTACTATATTTGATCTTGATCCAGATTCAACTTGGTTTTGGTAAGTCCTCATCATCCGAGGACGTTAGTTTTCGTTTATGCTCCCTTTATGTCATTTGGTTATAAACATAGCAGAGCTAGTTGAGGATTTGTTCCTTTGGCTTATCTTATGTTTAGAGGCTTTTTAGACTATGATGTATAGGTATTCAACAACTTGACTTGTTCTTCCAGTTTATATGTTTTATGATACCTCAGACTTCTACTTTTTCTATATCGTATGCTTGTTTCTACTTAGTGTATGCTTATGCTTATGTTATACATGTACCATGGGTTTTCTTGGAGAAATTCGTGGTTCTAGGTCTCATGTCGCGTCTGGGGTCTATGCTTGGATCATGATGAACATATATATGAAAACACTTTAATTAACCAACATAAGAATACTAACGTCGTTTAAACGGAAAAAATTTTCTAGGGTGGAACATCCTCCCCCCTTTAGAAATATTCATCCTCGAATGAGGGCTAACTTCACTTAACATGTCTTACAAGTACAAACTAGTAACTTAAGGGAACAACATATGAAATACACACTTCAATAATGCATCAGTGTCGCAAATTGGTTAGGATACTTCTTCCTAGTTTCTTCTGCGGATTTCCAAGTCACTTCCTCAATTTTGTTACTTTGCCGTAGCACTTCACATGAGGCGACTTCTTTAGTCTAAAGTTTCCTGACCTATTGATCAAGAATAGCAATTGGGACCTCTGTATAGGTCGTCTCCTCATAAATCTAGACATCCTCAATAGGTATAATGCGGGCTAGATCTCCTATACACTTTCATAACATCGAGAAATGAAACACCGGATGTACTGACGCTAGATCTGGTGGTCACTCTAACTCATAGGCTTCTCTGTACTACGAATGACTCTATAAGGCCCAACATACCTAGGGCTCAACTTGCCATTTCTACCAAATTTCATGACGCCTTTCATAGGAGACACCTTTAGAAAGACCCAATCATCAACAACAAATCTAGCACTCGACAATGCACATTGACATATAACTTCTGCCTAATCTAAGATGTCTGGAATCTATCTCTAATAAGATTTACATTATAAATATCCTGCTGCGGTAAGTCTGGTCCCAATAACTCTGCCTCATTTAGTTCAAACCAACACCCCAGTGATCTGCAGTTTCGCCTATATAAAGCTTCATATGGAACCATCTTAATACTCGCATAGTAGCTATTATAATAGGCAAACTCTATCAAGGAGACATGATCATCCCAACTTCCACTAAATTCTAATACATAGGCACTGTTGCGGCCCAGCGCATGCGCAAGCGTTCGCGATCGTACAAGTAATATAGTGACTCTTTAAGAGCAGGATGTCGAACCCACATGAATTGGACTATTACATTGAATATTCAGTTCAGGTGTTACTTTAATTTTCACAATTGTTGGTTTTCGAGATTTTGAATGTTTTATCTAAATCTATAGGAGATCACAACTAATTCGGAAAATAGTAATAAGACGCATCTAGAGTTAAGGCCAAACATTCACGCAAAGATGAAATTCACAATGGTTCAAGCGTTGAAAATTCTTTTGTTGTCTCATAGAGTTAATCGTAATATTCATGGTCTTTCGAGCCTCTAAACACAATAATTTAGTCTCACACCTACAATATTGAGCGAGGATATGACATCCTAATTCGTGAGCAATTAAGACTGTTGTCACGACCTAAACATAGGCCCGGATCGAGACACAGGACAAGGGACCCTGAGAGACTCCAAGTTTACCCATGGCATGGATATAACTTCTAACTCAATCAATAGAAAGAGGAAAATTAATCATGATAATCATAGCAGAAGTATAAACATACATAACATCTGAATACAACTGTGAATTTGAAATTGAATACAATCTATGTATGAAAATCCTCTACATCTGATGAGTTCATGGGACAAGACCCCAAATAACTCTCTAAGTCTGAAACTGAAAATACGTAAAACATAACTGAATGGAAGAGAGGCCCTCGATAGATGAGGACTCACCAATAGAGACTGGATGCTAACTCCGGAAGCTGGCTAGTGATGGGGTTGAGTCTGAAGATTGGAGCCTATACCATAAAATGATACAACATAGAGTATGCGGTCAATACGTGGAATGAACCGAGTATGCAAGGTAAGTAAAACTCCTTAAATAAGTAAAATCATTTAAAACATGTATAATATAAAAGATAATCAAGATAATAATCTAAGAGTAGGGCTTGCATGCTATTTTTTGAAATCACGATCTGAAACATAACTGAACATCATAACTGAATTGAATGACCCAAACCTGAACTCTGATAATCATAAGTAAAATTGTACATTGGGTCAAAACTGCTTTAGTACATATATATAAATATATCATGAATGATAACATGCATAACTAAAATCATGAGGAACAATGGGAGACTCGTCTTAGAAACGACATTACCACGATAGAGATTACGTGGTCCGACTATCATACTCAAGTGGGAAGAGCCGTCTAAAGCCTTGCCAGGGCTAAAGACGCTACCATGATATCGATATCAAGATCAAGTCCCCTTGGGGCAGAGGAAAACTCACATAGGAGATCCCAAAATATCTGATCATACCTACGTTGCCGCGTAGTTCTGAGGCATCGGGTTGGTTGACCCTTAGCCTACACGGTGCTAGACACTGCTTCCAAAAAAACATGCATATTCTCTCCATCATTTTTCAATGAAGCTGACCATCGTCTATTGACGAAGATGAATAATCATATACATATGAAATCTAAAATCATACATGAGGAGCCTTGGCTCAAACCATACCATAAGCTGAACATAATTGGGAGTCTTGACTCCAAAACCATGTGGTAAGCTAATCAACTTGAAATCATAATCATACTTGAACATACAGGCTTGACCAATACTTAAACATGCTTGAAAAATACTTAATTTACTTGAAAACATGATCATAGAGATGGGTAACTTGAAAAAAATACTTTTCATCAATAATATCTCATCATACTTGAACATTCATCATAAATCTCAACTTTCATGAACTTCTCATGGATGGGCATTTTAATTTATAAAGCTTGAAATTTATAATTATATAATTATAACTTATAATTGAAAACAATGTAAAACTTGCCCATGAATTGTAATTCAATAGTAGAAATATCTTTGGATCATACCTTTGTAGAAAATTAGGAAATTCATGCATTGGGTTAAAACCCCATTGGATCAACATATGGAATTTTTGAATTAAGAGAGGGGATTGGGCATGGTGTGAACAAATTCCCATTCATAACCCTACATACGAGATGGACTGATTTCACACACCTCCCTTGATTCTTGAATGAAGAATTGAAGAAAGCTTGAAGAATTATAACGATCACCTCTCTAGCTCTCTAAGTTTGTATGCATGAGTAGGAATGAGTCTGAGATGAACTTAACCCTCTTAATACTCACATTTCATAGCTTAAAATAACGTAGTTTAGGCCTTAGGATCATAGGAATTATGGAAAAGCCCTTACTAAGTTCATAGAAAATAAGCCGGCTAGGTCCCAATGGGGGACTGGATGAGTCGTTACAAAGGACCGACTCGTGGTCTCCTCGTCGTGTGCCTCCCACTTTTCCTCGGGGTCCAAGCGGGGACCTAACGACCCGTTACTAGTGACCATGACTCGTGGTCACCCATTAGATTTGCTTCCCTTTGCTAAAACCTTAAATCATTAGCAACTTTTCTTAATACGACTCACCTAATGAATCATGGTAGTAGCCGACTTGAGGTGTCCAATTGTGGGTATCTTGCTCATCCTCCATCTTCAATTGCCCTTGATCACGGGTGACCTAACGACTTATTGGAAATTTGATCACGACTTCAGTGGTCACACCGTGTGACCCAAACTCTGAGTTTTCCAAGTAAGTCAGCAACCTTCGTACGAGTCCTTAACGACTCGTGGTCGGCTTGTGTGAGTCAGCGGACGTTTTGTGACACAGTGCGAAAATTCTATTTTCTCCATTTCAACTTAAGTATGATCATAGGGCTTAAGGTATAAAATATCTCCTTGGTGTTTATCCTTAAACATTACAGAAAATCACACAAGAAAGCGAGAAATGCAATCATCATATTCAAATACGATCATATAGCTTAGAAAGCGCTGAATGACTAGCTACGATTTAAACTACATAAGAATTGAGTTCATGAATCATACATACATGAAAAAACTAGGGCACATGAGCAGAACATGGCCCAGATAAGTTTTAGGGCAAAAGCGATGCCTCATTTGGGTCTTGGCGGGAATAAATGTGGGTATTTAGCCATCATATGCCTTCGGCTTCCCACGTAGCCACTCAACATCATGATTCCTCCATAAAACTTTCTTGAAGCTACTTCCTTGTTCCTTAGCTTGCGAACTTCTTGCTCCGGTATTTCCATCGGAACCTCCTCATAATTAGGCTATCTTTCCCACATCTACACACTCTCCCTTGCAGACAACTAGAGTGGATCTCCAAAGCAAATTCTTTAAGAGCGATACATGAAAGCAGGGGGGATGCACCTGAAAGCTAATTTTGGGGGCAACTCCGATTCATATGCCTTCTGACCCACTTCACAACTCCATTAGGGAGCCAACGTATGAGGGATGAGTTTTCCTTTCTTTCCAAAGCTCGCCGCTCCTCTCATGGGAGAAGGCACGCCAGGAAACATCAAATCATCAACTTGAACTCAGAAAGTTTTCCCTCTTCTCCTCACATAGGCATAGGACTTTTAGCGACTTTTTTTTTTTTGAAATTTGTTTTAAACTTTGTCCCATATGGTGAACCTTCTTTATGGCCTCATGGACTTAATATGGTCCTATCATTGTGGCTTCACGGAAGCTTGAACCAACTAATAGGCGATCTACCTCCACCCAGTAGAGAGCCTCGAAACGGAAGGCCATATGAATGCTAGAATGATAGCTATTATTGTATGCAAACTCGATGAGAAGCAAGCGATCTCGACTACCCTTGAAATCAATAATACAGGGCTCTCAACATATCCTCAAAAAAGTACGAGATTTCTGCTCTTTGACCATCCCGTTTGCGGGTGAAATCTTTGCTCTTGACTTGACACAGATACTGATCCTTTTTGAAATGATATCAGGGCGAGAGGTAAACTTAGTACCTTTTATGATATGATGGGAAAGGGAACTCATGCAACCAAACTAATCTCGAATGTATAGTTTCGTTATAATCCTCTCTTGAATCGGTTATTTTTGTAGGTAGAAAATGAGCGGCGTTAGTCCTTTATCCACGACCACCTAAATGGAAGTCATGCGCGACGAGTGCGAAACCTGTTATGAAGTCCATATTAATTTATTCCTACTCCCAGTAGGGATGCGTATCTGAAACACACCTCCCGATCTACGGTTCTCAGCCTTCACTTCTTGTGAGTTTGGATAGCACCCACCCTGGAATTTTACGATGTCTTTCTTCAAGCCATTCCACCAATAGACTTCGTAGTTTATGGTACATGCGAGTGGCGCTGGGTGACAATATATGGGCAAGTGAGCCCTCATTGCAACATCGATTCTCAAATTATCAGCGTCTGGGACACCACAGTGACCACACGATATTGAAGCACCCATACTCCCCCTTTGGATAAGACCTACCTTCCTAATTCGAGCAGTTCCTTTAAATTTGCAAAATAGGGTCCTTGTCTTGCCTAGCTTTACGCCCGAGTCACGAGGATGATTCACGTCCGTTACGAGCAATAACAGCCATCGGTCGGAGTCAACCAAATGAATTCCTGACGTTGCAAGTCGATGCACGTCTTTCACCGACTCCTTTCTCCCTAAATCCACATGGGACACTATCCATAAAGAGTCTACTAAGTGCATCGTGCTACATTAGCCTCTCTCGGATGGTAAAGGACACTCGTGTCATAATCCTTAAGTAGCTCGAACCACCGCCTTTGCCCTGATTTAGGTCCTTCTAGCTGAACGCATATTGAAGGCTCTTATGGGTCCATAAACACATCTACATGAACCTTGTACAAATAGTGTCTCCAAATCTTCAAATACAAATACCATGCCTTAATTCAAGATCATGGGTGGGTAATTCTTCTCATGAACTTTAGGTGTTGGCGTATGTTATCCTTTTACCATCTTTGCATCAATACACAACCAAGGCCAATTCTAGAAGCATCGCAATACACCACAAACCCATTGGTATCCTCAGATAGGGTTAACACCAGTTCACGAGGTGGTTGAGTCTTCAACTCTGAAAGCTTTTCTCACACGCCTCGACCATTGGAACTATATTTTCTTTTGAGTCAATTTGGTCAATGGAATCCACAATCCAGGTAAATCCCTCACCAAATCTCCAATAGTAGCCAACTAAGCCAAAGAAGTTTTTGATGTCTGAAGGATTCATCGGTCTAGGCCAATTCTTAACCGTTTGCTTCTACTTTGAGAGAGTCCACTTTATACCCTCACTTGCGACACCACATGGCCCAAAAATGCCCGATGAGTTCAACCAAAACTAGCATTTACTAAATTTAACATATAATTAGTGATCCTTAGAGTACGTAATTCCACCTCGAATGGCATGTGCTCCTCCTCGCTACGAGTATATTAGGATGTGTGTTAAATCTGATTACGAACATATCCAAATGGCTTGAACCTTTTTGTTCATCGAGTCCACTAAAGGTTGTAGGAGCATTCGTTAGTCCAAAGACATAACTACAAACTCTTAATGACCATGCAGCACAAAGGCTGTTTTCGAGATGTCCTCTCTTGAACCCCGGGGCGTGGTATCCAGAACCTAAAGGTCTATCTTTGAAAAGCATTTAACACCTGGCTGGTCAAACAAGAATCATCAATCTGGGAGAGGATACTGTTCTTGATGGTGACCTTTTTCAATTGTCCATAATCGATACACACTCTGAAGAGCCATCTTTCTTCGGACAAGAGAAGCTGGTGCCCAGTGGGGATTTGATTGGTACGATCGAACCCATATCTAAAAGGTCCTTCCCAGCCCGAGTCCTTGACTCTTTTAACTCGGTTGGAGCCATTACTGTAAGGATGAATAGATAGGCTGTATATCGGGAGGGAAGAAGGTCAATACCAAAATCAATCTCTCGCTCGGGAGGGATTCTAATAGATCATCTAGGAACACTTATGGATACTCGTATACTCATGGGATTGATTGGATAGTCGGGGTCTACATTCTTAGCATCCTTAAATCTAACTAGATGATATACACAATCTTTGGAGATTATCTTTACGGCTAAGGTAGGAAATGAAAAGACTTACAAACTGTGAGAACTACCCTTCCATTATGTTTGGCTCACCCAGAAATCTAAACTCTACTACACGGGTTCTCATTAACTAGGGTATAACATGCAAATAACTTTATCCATCTAGAGGATAACATCAAAATCGGTCATGGATAATTCACAATAAATACGGCTGAGGTGACTTTACGAAGGACTATGGTGGGCAACTTCTATACCGCTGGCTACAAGCTTGAATCACTTGGCAGGAGTAGAGACTAAGGGTTCTAACAAGATTCGGAATGAAACCTTTGAAACTATTAGCCATATAAGGTGTCACAAAAGACAATTAGCCCCTAGATATAACAAAGCATATACATCAAGAGTGAAAAACTCGAAACATACCGGTGACCTCCTACTCACGGCGGGATGCTAAGGCATAGAATGCGTATTGGCGGCCCAACCACACTTGTGCTAGTAGATGTCCCTGTTGGGATAGGTGTGTGGGTGGAGGTTTGCCTATATAGATTGTAGAGACCTCGACCCCTACATGGCCACAATATAGAAGGCTGGGCAATCTTTGAGCATATGTCTAGGTTTTCCACACCCAAGCAAGCACATACCCACCCAAACAACGACCGATGTGCCCCAGGCCACACTGTAAATGGCGGGATGTTAGAGAGATACATGAACTGCTTTTGCTCTGCGACCCCTAGAGCCTTGATCTTGGGCATAATTACATGCCAAAGTGTTATTTTATAACATACTTTAGTCAAGTTTGTCAATTTAATTGATTATATTCTAATGTGATTTTTAATATTTATGAGCATAAACTAACCAACATGATTAGTCTTTGTTTTGCCAGTGTAAAAATTCTTATGAGGACTAAAAGTGATGGTTAAGTCTTAAGGAGGAATCTTGGAACAAATTGCAATAGAGTCGCTGTTAGTAGTGCGACGTGGCACGCTATGTGTGTGACGCGCCGTATGCCATGGCCCATGTTGCGCGCGAGAGAGGCTGCTAAGACATGCCTGTGCGTTGCCCACTTGCGTGCCACGCGAAGTTGTTGCGCGACCAACACCATGACACGCGGGCGTGCACACAAACACCACTTCACCAAAATTCATATAAAGAGTGCAGTTTTATTCAGGTAGCTATCACATCGTTGCTCCATGTCACGGAGGAAAATTGGTGCGTTCGAGCTCCATGACACGGAGCGGTTCATCACGGCAGGTACAATTTTTCCTTGCTATAAATTAAACACTTAGCTCCTAGAATCACTTATCTGAAATATTTAAGAAATCGTAAGGAGAGAAGGGAGAAGTGAAGAACTCTACTAGGGTTTATTGTTTTGCATTCTCTTTTAACTATTATGAAAGTCTCTGATAGTGAGTTGAATCTCTCCCGAGCCAAATGCGGAGTTTTCCCTCAGGCCCCCTTAGGCAAAATTTCACTTCACGAGTGTCTTTCTAAGGAAGAATCTAATGAGGAACTTCTTTGCTGATCTTCCTAAGAAGTTATGGAATTTGGTGGCTCGGCTTTTAACCACCTTTTGTCTCTCCCAATAATGAAAATGGGAAGGTGTAGAGTGAACATAATCGGTTGATACTCTGGTAGGGGCGAAGGGTGTCAGGCGATCTCGAGAAGTTCCTTATGTGTTATTTGTAGGTCCTTATGAGTCATCCCAGTGGGCTGGCCACTAGAATGTAGCAGTTTGCACCATGTCTGTTTAGTTCAAGTTCCCTCCAGACTCGGTTTGAGGATACTAGAGGTCATTTGTCGCTAATGGGATTGTCACTTCGCGGGCGGTCGGGCTGCCATGGTTTCGAGTAAACACTGCGCACACTGTGGACAAGGTGTTGTTATGCTTCACTCCTGAAGTATCTTTAGCTTTGCTCTAGAGCTTTCCTCTGAGAGTAAATGCAATTGTCGTTTTAGGTTCCATGATTCCATTGACTCTCTATTCACTTGCAAGTTCTATAAGGAAAACTGTCTGCAATGTAACAAACTAAGACCCAGTTTTCAACACTTAGGAAATTAAAAATCACACAAAAATAGAAAAAATTCACTAAACTTAGCTGAGTCCCCGACATGCCCCAAAAACTTGTTCGCGCTCGGCCACTCAAGCATACACGGTCATCTGAGTAATACAATGGCCTTTTTTTAGAGATGGATGTCGAACCCACGGGAATTGGACCAATTCGGTAAATATTTAAGTTCAAGTGTAAGATTAACCTTTGTAGTGTTGATTATAGAATTTTCAAGAAATTCTAATTAAGTCTAGGTGATCACAAAATACTTGAGAAACAATAGAAGAAGCAACTTCGATTCTGGCCCTAATGATAAATACTGATACTACAATTCACAATGGTTGATATGAAAACTTCGGTCGTTGTCTCACATAATTAAAATGCTATGTTCATGGTCTTTCGAGCCTCAAAACCACGACAAACTAAGTCTCACACCTACATCGTCAGCACATCGACAATGATGAGGAGATCTCGTTGTTGCATTGCTCGGGTTGGCCGAGGGATGTGTGACGTCTAATTCATTGGCAATTTAACTACGTGGATGTGATTTATGGAGTTTGCGCCCTTGATTATGGACTTTCGTGCATCTAATCATTTTATAGAACCTTAGCTTCACAACTACTTCTCACGAGTGGTGACGTGATAATTCAAAGCATTTGTCTAGATCATCCCATTTTAGTAACCAAACAAGGCAAATTAGGTATAATATCTATCTAGCTAATCCTCACAGTAAAGGTAAAGAACTTTCTCCCTACATTCTCATGTTTTAGCCTAGGAGTTGCTCTTTCAAGATTTTACCCAAGCTTAACGCATGTGTTTTCATGGTGATCGAGCATTAAAACATCAATGATAAAGAATGTAAGACAAAACAACATCCAAAACTCAAACTAAGAAGAATTCATGCATTTACCATCATCTTACGTAGCCTCAACTCACAGAGGAAGGGTTTTAGCTACTCATGTTCGTAGAAATACTCAAAAACATAATTAAAGTAGTGTACTTACAAGAATAGTTAAAAGATAATGAAAATTAGTGAACCCTAGGTAGAGTCTTCTTTTCTCTCTCTTAAGCTCCTTCCGTTGTTCTCAAAATATTCCATGATAAATGATTGTAGGAGCTAAGTATCCCTATTTATACTAAGTGGGAAAATACAATTTTGAGCATTGCATGAGATGGCTGCGTGTACGGTGAATGCCTAGATTTGCCTGCTGTGACACGGAGGTAGCATTGCACTAGCGCGGCCGGCCTTCCCTTTGACGTACCATGTTGCGCTTCCAAGTGCTATTCTTGCCATGCTTCTCCCTTGTGCCTTGAACATCATTTTAGACTCATCCTTGGCATAATAAACCTACAAAATAAGGCTAATCATTGGTCAATTTATACACATAAATATTAAAAATCACATGAGAATATACTAAATTAAATTGATAAACATAACTTAATTAAGTTATAAAATTAGCACTTGGACACGTAATTATGCTCAAGATCACTACCCCACACTTAAATCCTTGTTCATCCTCGAACAACTCTTTTACATCTCATGCACATGAAGACACATATAACTAATTGAAGCAATGGCCTCTGACCCTACATTTTGCAACTATTGTTTTAGATGCAAGTTAAAATATAGCATGCAAGGTAAGCCATTAAAATCAAATATAACTATGTTAAGACTTCCTAGCCTCAATAATGGACTCTCAATCTCAACAAACTCATGCAAATCAACGAGATCAAGGCATCGACACTTGAATTTTATCCTTCATTAAGCATGTGCCCTCACAACGAGATTTACCCATTTCTCACTCATGATTCTTCAAATTGGTATGTATGGGTCTATGCATAAGAGATAATATCACTCTGGGAATTCACATGCCACATGTGATGACCAATAAGCTTGCCTTTAGTGTTTTAATGCACTAATTTAAGAATGTTCGAAAGTAAGATCACGTAGGACTGTAGGGGTTGTAATGTAGCTAAGGGGCGGGTAGGTACTATTATGACCATAACGGTGACTATCTTCCCTAGCGCTTTTAATACACCACACTTTCATTAGGAATTTCATTCTCTTACTTCACCTTTATCTTTTCTCTCCCATTTCCTCTTTTGTTTCCTTATTTCATTAGGCACACTTAAGCTATTAGTACGAATTACTTGAGCAATTTCTTTGATTTTCTATTTTTGCTCTTTTCTTCTTTTACTCCCTACTAACTCTTATTCATTTTTAAACAAGTGCACCTCTAGTCTTCTCTTAAACTCCCACAACTACTATTTTCCTTTTTAATTCACTTCTCACTCCTTAACTTTTTTTTTTTGCAATTTCACATAAGCACTTTGGAGTTTGGATAAAATTAAAAGGCTAATGAAACGAAAAGGATTAGCTAATTTCATGGCTAGAAAAGAATAGGCTAAAGGCTCTATATGAGGCTAGCTAGGATCAGACATTCAAGGTAGGTAAAGCAAGGGATAGAAATTAGGCTCATTCAAAGGAAATGCCTAAATCATCTCCTACAATCGACATACCCAATTTCATTTTATACACACCGACATGTTATAGACACTGCTGATAGCATGAGCTTCTTTAAAAACCTTACACTCACAACATGCTCAATTCAAGACAAATTGATGGACTGTTAACTCGGCTAATCACAAGAATTCAAAATTAGCTTTAACATGAGTCACATTCAAGAGCCTAGGTGTCTCAAAAAGTTATACAATTTGCTCACATGCTTCATATTTCACAACATTTACATCTCACAATCATGTGGATCACTTAACAAAAACATCAAGCTATCAATCAACTACGGGTTCAAAAGTAAAAACCTATTGACTAATTTTCCCTTCAGATGGTCATCATCCATCAATCTTTGAGAACAGTCCTAACTATGACTAAACCGACAAATTGCGGACAAATAAAATTTTATTCAATTGTTTAAGTGCCTCCGTTGAAAGAGCGAAAAGAAAAACCAGTAGGTGGGTGAATCATACTCAGCTCAACTTTTCCATCCAACAATACCTTACAAAGAACTAATTCCACCCAAATTCATTAAGAAATTTCTTTTGGAAATTTTCCTCACCCACACTTAAGATGTTATGTCCCCAAAGCATCAATTAAAAATTCTAAAAAGGGTGAGAAATACTCCCCAGAGAAGGAGCCTCTAGGACTAGCTAACAACATATTTTCTTCAATTTTGTACAAGTGGGTTATCGACCCCACACTTTTCCTCTTTCATGCTTCTTAGCTTCCTCTTTTCCGGAGTACTCAAACTTCCCCTCCATCGTAGCCCAGTGCCACCAAAAACAACAGCAAGATGAACATAAACAAAATCAACATAAAGGAAAAATAAAATTGTACCTTTGGTACCCTTAGGTTGCCTCCCCAGCGTACCTAATTTTACGTGCGGCACGACGTGGACTAGCCTTCTCGAGGAAATCCTCCAAACCCAGCGCTCTCTTTTCGAGAACCATCTTCTTCTCTTTTTTTGTTTTCGAGGAACAACCTCTACTACTGTCCCTCTCTTCTTCCAACTTCTTCTTTAACTGAAGCCCTCCATCGGATTCGGGATGAAAAGTAATCATCTCATGGCCATGGGCCTATAGAATCTTCCACCCCATAGCCTACGACAACACACGACCTTACAGTCTTTGTAGATGTGTGGGTGGGTTAATCTCTTAGTAGACAGAAGAGTTCTTACCATCATCGACCCACCGTTTCGGGGTCCACTGCTCTCACATTTATAATTGCTCCTCCGATTGGACAAGAAGGGTAGTCCCAAGATCGGGGGGTACCTTATCGTCAACTTTAAAATCAAGTATGAATTCAGCGGGTATAATGAACTTACCCACTTTGATGAGAGGGTCCTCGATTATTCCATACAGTGCCACTTGAGACGTACGCATTGCGGCATCATTCGTGTTTGTCTTGGTTGACCCAACCCCAAGGTGTTAAACAAAAGATAAGGGCATTAAATTAAATCTTTGCTCCTAAATCACATAGGCTCTTATTACCTCAACTTTACCAATTTTTTACGGGAGGAGCAAACCTCACGGGTCTTTGAGCTTTTACGGTATCTTTCTCGTACCCACGTGGTTGCACTCACTCAATCGGTGCCACTATACGAACATCCACCAATTTGACTTTGTTGGATACCACGTCTTTCAAGTACTTAGCATACTTTGGCATTCTGCAAAACATCAAGAAAAGGAAAATTTATGTGATGTTCTTAGAAAATATCAAAGAACTTTTTAAAGCCATTCCTAAACTCTTTGCTCTTTTGAGTCTTTGCGGGACTGGTGGTGGTGGTCCTTGTGCTGGTTGCAATGATGATCGTGCATTTTTGTTGCAAAGCACTCTGATTCTCTCCTTGTCGATTGGATGGTCCCTTTCTAACCAAGCTCTGGTTGCACCTCATTTCTCTTCTCTTTCGGTGGTGCATCGGCCAGTTACTGCCACTCCTCGGGCGATGGCGTTGAGCTGTGGGGGTTTGTATCTCATCCTTTCAGGTAACCCTCCTAAGGTATGGTGTCTTTGGCTTGGCGCTATTTGACCCATGTTTGCTTCTCTAGATTGTGGGTGGCCAAGCTAGGTTTTCAAATATGATGCCATCGGCACGATTCTGCTGGTTGGAGTACGTGTTGCCATAATCTTTTTAGCGTCTCCTCGATATTCTTTGCTTAAGCGGCCACCGATGCGCACATTACCAGCTGCTGAGGTTGCGATAGCTTTGACTTTGATTTCCACCTCAAGAAACATTCGGTGGCTCTGCCAATTCTAGTTGTAATTGTTGCCAAACTGTTGATTATTTCTACGAACATTCCCAAAATATTGGGCGGTCGGGATTGTCCAGTAAGATTCACATTATTCCCATTATTACTGCGAGATTTCACACCAACTGAACTGTGGCCACATTCCTCTTTGACGCATTCACATCCCATTGTTGGTTCATACTTGGATTTATTGGTAGTCATCATCGATCTTTGAAATGATGCTGTTTGTGCCACCAGAGCATTGACGCATCCACCTCTTTCATTATTGTTCTCTTTCTGCCCCTCTCGATGACTGTTTGTGCCACTCTTGGATTTCCCTAAGCAATCCTATTCAACAAAGTGTATAGCTCATCTAAGTCTTCTCTATTGCTTTCCCACCGTCTGAGTCTAGTAAAATTTTGGTGTGTGGGTCTACATACTTTCCATAAAGGTATGGGCTAGCACTTCGTTGGACTGGCTGGTGATGGGGAGTAGTCTCCCAATAGTGACTTGAACCTCTTCCAAGAAGCCAAATAGGTTTTTCTTCGACCTGCGCAAAGCTTAAAATTTCACTTATGAGTTTGGCGGTCTTACGAAGGAAAGAATCGATGAGGAACTTCTTTGCTAAGTCATCCCAAGAAGTTATAGATTTGGTGGCTCATCTTTTAACCACCTCTTTGCCTCTCCTAATAATGAAAACGGGAAAGTGGGGATGAAGGTGTCTTGATCTCTAAAAAGGTTACGCCAAGTAACACATTTGTGGGTCGTCATGAGTCATCCAGTGAACTGGACACTAGAATGTAACAAGCGCACCATATTTATTTCAATTCAAAGTTCCCTCAGGGCTCAGATTGCGGATACTAGAGGTCACATTTGTCTCTAATGGGATTGTCACTTCCTTGTTGGTCGGGCAACCATGGTTTGGAGTACTTATTTCACGCGCCTGTGGTGGGTGTTGTTATGCTTGCTCTTAGTCTCTTTGCTTTCGCTCTAGAGCTTTTCTCTGAGTAAATGCAATTGTCTTCGAGTTCCAACAATGGTTCCACCGACTTTCTATTCCTTACCGAGTTCTACAAAAGACAGCATCACTGCAATGTAGCGAGACTAAGACCAAGTTTATCAACACTTAAGGAAATTAAAAATTACACAAAAATATAAAAATTCACTAAACTTTCAGTCCCGACAACGACCCAAAAACTTGTTCGCACTCCCGGCTCAGCGTACACGGTCGCTACAAATATCTGATGGCCCGCTTTTAAGAATGAATGTCGAACACACAGGTGGACCAATTCGGTAAATATTTAAGTTCAAGTGTAAGATTAGCCTTTTCAAGTGTTGATTATAGAAGTTTTAGGGAAATTCTAATTAAATTAAGGGTGATCACAAAATACTTGAGAAACAATTGAAGAAGCAAGCTAGAGTTAAGGCCTAATGATCATGCAATGCTACAATTCACAATAGTTAATTGTGAAACCAGGTCGTTGTCTCACATCAATTAAAATGCTATGTTCATAGTCTTTGAGCCTCTAAACTACGACAAACTAGTCTCAAACCTACATTGTTGAGAAGGGATGTGATATCTTTAATTTGTTAGCAATTTAACTACGTGGATGTGGTTTGCGGAGTTTGTGCCCTTGATTATGGACTTTCGTTCCAGTAATCATTTAATAAACTTAGCTTCAAAACTACTTCACAAGTAGTGATGTGATAATTCAAAGCCTGTGTCTGAATTATCAGTTTTAGTAACCAAGCAAGGAAAATTAGGTATAATTTCTATCTATAGCTAATCCCTCTTTAGTAAAGGTAGAACTTGCTCCCTACATTCTCATGTTCTAGCTTAGAGGTTACTCTTTCAAGCTTTTCCAAAGTTTGAAAGCATGTGTTTTCATTTTGATCAAGCATAAAAACATCAATGATAAGAATGTAAGACAAAACAACAGCAAAACTCAAACCAAGAAAAATTCATGCATTTACAATCATCTTATGTAGCCTCGACCTAGGAAGGGTTTTAGCTACTCATGTTAAAGTAGAAATACTCAAAACATAATTAAAGTAGTGTACATACAAGAATAGTTAAAAGAGAATGAAAATTAGTGAACCCTAGGTAGAGTTCTTCCTTTCTCACTTGCTCCTTTTCGTTGTTCTCAAAATATTTCGTGATAAATGATTTTAGGAGCTAAGTATCCTATTTATACTAAGTAGGAAAATACAATTTTGTACGTGCATGGGACCAAACAAACAGCACGGTGAACGCCCGATTTGCGTCAGAATGACACGGAGGTACTTATGAGTTAACCAACTGGATTGTATCTTCTGTGAGGCCTTGTGCGAGGCACGAGGCGCCTACTTTGGCATGTACTGCCCATTTATTTCAGTCGCGCCGTGCTCCTTAGGTGACGTTGCACATCCACGCCAGCGTATCTTGGTAGTCTCCTCGGCATCGCACAGGCGTGGCACACGCGCCATGTAGCCACTTATTGCCTAGCGCAGCCAGGCCTTCACTGACATACCATGTTGCCTTCAAGTTATTCTTGCCATGCTTCTCACTAGTGCCTTGAACATCATTTTTAGCCTCATCCTTGGCATAATATACCACAAGGCAAGGCTAATCTCATTGGTCAATTTATGCACATACATATTAAAAATCACATGAGGAATATACTAATTATATTACAAACATGACTTAATTAAGTTATAAAATAGCACTAGGGCACGTAATTATGCCCAAGATCACTTTCGATTCGTACATGTTATAAATTTGAAGAATGCATTGAGTGAGAAGTGGGTAAACCTACTCTTGTTGTGAGGGCACATGTTTGATGAAGGATAAAATTCATGTCATACTTCTTGATCGGTTAATTTGCATGAGTTTTTGATTGAGGAGTGTTGATTCTTGGGGGAGCTGGAAGTCTTTACGTAGTTATATTTGATTTTAATGGACAAATCTTGCATGCTCTATTTTTAACATGTCATCTAAAACAATCGTTGCTTGGCCTTAGCATGAATTGTCTTTCTTCAATTAGTTATATGTGTCTTCATGTGCATGAGATGTAAGAGTTATTCGAGGACGAGCAAAGTTTAAGTGTGGGGGTAGTGATCTTGGGCGTATTTACGTGCCCAAGTGCTATTTTATAACTTAATTTAGTCGAGTTTGTAAATTTAATTAATTACATTCTCATGTGATTTTGAATTCTTTGTGTATGCCGGCCAATGTAATTAGCCTTTATTTTGTAGGTGTAATATGCCAAGGATGAGGCTAAAAAATGATGTTCAAGGCACTAGTGAGAAGTATGGAAATGATAGCACTTAGGCAACATGGCATGACCGAGGAAGGCTGGCGGCGTGCCATGTATGCGTGTCATGGCGCCCAGCGCCGTGCCAGTGCGGCGCACGCGTGAAAGATCACACGGGCGTGCCCACGTGCGTGGGCAATATTCCCGCGGTAGGTGCATGTTGCTCACGACGGGCTCATGGCGCAACCGGCGGCGTGCCGGGCGTGCACGGGTGCCTCGCCTGAACATCTGAAAGAAGACACATTCCAGTGGGCATGCACGTTTGCTCAGTGTCATGGATCCAAAATTAGGGAGTAAAAGTCAGTGACGGGAGGCGAGTCCATCCACGGCCAAAAATTGCAATTTTCCTACTTAGTATAAATTAGCCTTAGCTCCTAAATTCATTTATCACAGAAATATTTTTGGCTTAGTAGAGGAGCGAAGGGAGAGTGAAGAACTCACAAAGTTAATTTTTTTTTATTCTCTTTTAACTATTCTTGTAAGTACTTTGCTTGAATCATGTTTTTAAATATTTGTATGAACATGAGTGGCTAAAACCCTTTCTCTAGGGTTGAGGCTGAAATATGATTATATTGTAAATTCTTCATTAGGTTAAGTTTTAGTTGTTGTTTTTGTCTTGTATTCTCTTATTATTATTATTATTATTATTATTATTATTATTATTATTATTATTATTATTATTATTATTTTATGTGTGATCACCATGAAAACAAACTCGTTAAGCTTAGGTAAAAGCTCGAAAGAGTAACCCTAGGATAGAACATAAGAATGTAGGGACAAAGTTCTTACCTTTACAATAGGATTCACGATTAGGATAGCAATATAACTAATTAGCCTTACTTGGTTATTAAACGGGGAGATAGACTCGACTTAGAATTGTCACATCGCAGCTCATAGAATTAGTTGTGAAACTAAGTCCACGATTAAATGATTAGAGGTATGAAAGTCCATAATCAAAGGAACAAAACTCAAAGTAATCCACATCTATGTATTTAAATTGCTCATGAATTAAGGCGTCACATCCTGGCTAAACGATGTAGGTGTGAGAATAGTTTGTCGTGTTTAGAGTCTTGAAAGACCATGAACATAACATTTAAATTATGCGAGACAACAACTGAAGTTTTAATACTCGAACCATTATGAATGTGGCATTGCATGATTATTAGGCCTTAACTCTAGTTGCTTCTTATATCGTTTCTTGAGTATTTTGTGATCACCCTTAGACAATTGGGAATTTCTCGAAATTTCTATAATCAGCACTTGAAGATTAATTTCAACACTTGAACTTGAATAATCGTTGAATTGGTACAGTCACGTAGGTTCGACATCCGGCTACGAAAAGGGCCACTTTAATACTTGTCTGTTGCATATTCTTGCGTGTGCTTGTTTGGGCCTGCACAACTATCAAGACCCGGGGACTGACAACTTGGCGGTTCACTTGAGAAGACAATGGCAGTGGATAGTTGACGGACCAGATTGGTTAATGAGATGTAGAAGTCTATATAGAGCTGGAATGATAGATGGGGTAATTGGCCCTTCAACGGACTAGCAGTACAAAGAGGCACTTCATATTAACACCAAGAAGAACCCAAGGAAAATGTGAGCGTTATTTCTTTGCAGTGGAAAAGAGCTCGTGAGGTGATCCACTGAAGATAAAATTGATGTAGAGAAGGTTGTGACGTCTAGACGGGAGGTTGTTGAGGTCAGCAAGCCTGGCAAAATTAGTGAAACCATTCCACCCCTTCCATTTTACGCAAAGGTTTAAAGAAGCGAAAAGAAGAGGACCTTACGGCTTGCAAGAAATTTCTTGATGTGTTGAAGCGGGTGTATTAGCTTACCATTGGTTGAGCTTTTTACGGAAGTTCAATCGCCAAGTATCTAAAGAATATTGTGGCAAACACGAGGAGGCATACGAGTTAAAGAAGTTTGTGGCTCTCACGGAAGAGTGCGGTTCTCGGGTGCGGGAACAAAATTCCAAAAAAGTTTAAAGACCGGGAACTTCACCATTCCAGTGATTGTGGGAGCGAGAGAAGTTGGTTTAGCACATGTGACTTGGGTTCAAGCATTAATTTGATGCATGCATCCTTGTTTAGAACTTTGGGTTTAAGTGAGCCATGTCCTACCACGGTGACGGTCACGGCTTGCCGATTGATCTCTTGCTTATCTTGGCCAGATCTAGAGGACATCTTGATTAAAGAAGTAGGACTAATGAGCACTTAAGTGTACGGAGTCGTACAAATATCTGATGGCTCTTTTGAAGGCGGATATCGAACCCACGGGAATAGGAATACGGGGTGAAACCTTTCGGATGTTAATTTACTACTACTTTCTGATAGTGAGACAACGGAGTAACGAAAAATAGTTTGTTTTTGAGAATATAATTTTATACTACACTAAGCTAATTATACAATTGAGTCTTAATTATGGATAAGAGCATGCTGAGGTTATGAAGAACATGTGAAGAAGCAGACTATCAATTCGTGGTTTATCTTTTCCTCTAGGTTGCTAGTCGGAACTCACGCTTTATGGATTAAAACTCTCGTATTTAACCCAACTTAAGAAGCATGAACCTTCCACCTACATTTTCGTGATAAGAAGGAATTCAAGTTCTAGCTATATGAAACCGGTTCCACACATGACTAATACGACTTTCGGGTATATTTCTATCCGAAGGTAAATCAATTCCCAATTTTCCCAAACCAAGAACAGATCATATCCTATTAATTCACAACTTTCCAATTTCTTGCCCTCTCGGGTGAAAAGCAGGACTTTTGGATTTACACTAACATTGGCCGGACATTAATGTAGTAGGAACAAGAATTAAATAGAACAACCATGGAAGAAAAGAGAAAATCAACCGGCAATCAATAATTACATTTCAACACAAAGGTTCATAACCTCGGCCAAGAAGGGAATTAGCCACTCATTTGTGGATTAAACATCATTAAACGAGTGTTAATCATACAAGCAATTGAAAAGGAAAGAAGAAAGAAAAGAAAAACCTAAGGAATTTCGTCCTCAAAAATTTTGTAACCCACGTTCTTGCTCCACCAAGTGAAAATTAAAAATGCCCTAAGTGTTCTATTTATGCTAGGGATAAATTTTCCCGGAATAACGAGCAACGTGTCACCGAGTGCATCGCGGGCACTGCCTCGGTGCACGGTGCAAACGCGGAAGCCCGCAGAATTGTCCGCCCGGGTAATTGCTACCAACGTGGCCCACGGCGTGCATCGCGAACCTTTGCCAACATGCCACGGGTGCAATGTGACTTCTCTCTAGAAATGCCACCATCGAATAATTCGCTGGCAGTGGCACGGCCTGATCGCGGACCCTGGCTGGAATTTATTTGGATTTTCCATCCCGGGCGAGAATGCATCCGCGATGGCGGCGTGCCACGGCTCCATCGCGGGCCTTGTAATCCTCGCTTCACCATCGCTTCCTTGCTCGTTCGAGTTCCTCTTGATTTCTTCAACATGCCATTTTTCTTCAACAAAGCATGTTTTCTATAAAACAACGCTAATCATGTTGGTTAGTATAAATTCACACTTAGTACAATTTACATGAGAATGTACAAAAATTATTAAACAAGACAAAAGTTATACATTTGAGTATCGATTTGGCATATAAATATGCCCCTTATCACCTGCCCCACACTTAAAATCTTGTTCGTCCTCGAACAATACTCATACAACTCATGCAGGTGTGATATCCCCTCATGGCTTAATCTCGACAATCCGAACTACGGTTATCACAGGGTGTATTTCAAAGTTCAAATCATCCAAGAAACATGCATAGTATCATTATTACAACGACACTTAATAAATCAAGACTTTTTAGCACAAGAATCGACTCTCGATATCGGCAAACTCATGCATATTAGCTGACCAAGGAATGTCAGAGCACGAATGTATTCTATCATCAAACATGTGCCCTCACAGCACTAGGAGAGATTCCCCTGTATTAATCACATGAACTCTAAGGAAATCCATGTCAGGTATATATGTACACATTTCACTCACTCTCCCCAAACGAATTCACATGCATTGCGTCATGACCCATAAGCTTGCCTCTAGTGTATTACTCCACTAATATAAGGATGCGTGATGAATCACGTAGGACTTAACAAGGTTGTAATATAGCTACGGAACTAGTATATCTTGGGCTAACCAATAATAGTAACTAGCTTCATGGCGCTTTTTCACACATCCCATCAAATTTCAAAATTATTTTCTTCCTTCCTTCTCTTCTTGAATTTTATCTTCACACTTATCACCCATCTCTTGAACATACTAGACTAATCGAAGAGAAAGTTGAGTTAAAAACGACTTCCTTTCCTCCAAATCGCCATTTCACCCTCAACTCCTTTTTTCTTTTCTTTTCTCTCTTTCTCTTTCATCACTTTTCTTTTTCTTTTTGGCCACTTCACTCCTTGACACCATGGGAAAATTGTACATTTTCTCGGCGCTTAAGAGCCGACTTTGGCCTAAGGGCCATGAAAGAAGGTGCTCACTTGGTTCGCACCCTTTTTGATAAAGGAAAATCGGAAAAGAAAAATTTATCAAGGATTAAAGGCTCAACGAATTTGACTAGGGTTTAGTGCTTCAAGGTGGATATGAAAGAAAAACAAGAAATTTTTGGTTGACAAAAAGCATCATCCTTTCCTACACCACACTTCCTTCATTTCGATTTTCGTACACCTGACAGGCAAGTTCTAGACAATCAACAATAGCATGGAATAACCAATTCCTCACTATACCTCAATGCACATGCTTTCGACTCAAGATGACTTCACAAGAATCTTTAATCGGCTAATCACAAGAATTCAAATTAAGCCTCAATCCTGAATCGGAATTCTACGGCATAAGTGTCTTACATATGTACAAAAAAATTGCATGCTTTCTACGAATCATCTTTGCTATATAATTATTATGTACAACACGCAACACGGATGTCGGAGCCATGAATAGCAACATGCATGGGATACATCAACAATCCAACTAAAAAAAAACAAACAAAGGAAACCTTAAGAAAAAGGACCAAATAAACGAAACTAATCCTATCGACTACCTTTCCCTTAAGGCAGTGCGTCATCCATCCATCATAGAAGGGTCACTATTTACATTGATTTGATAGGACTCTTCTCGGCAAAACCCAAACAAACTCAGAAACCCAAAGAAAAATAGTTACGAAAAAAAAAAATTTTCAAATTATCGATGATTTCGACAAGACTATTTACATATAGGCTAACATCATTCCACGCACACACAACGGTTTCACAAAATATTTGCAATCAATGAACATACAAATAAAAACGGGGTTAGAAATTAAAATAAATACGACAACCAAGCACGGAACATGCGATGATACACAAAGGCAAATTCGGCACACAACTACTCCCACCCCGTCCAAAATCGAACACTTTGTCCCGGTGTTCATACAGTTACAAACAAAAAGGTGGTTGTGAAAATCCACCGATCGGTCAAGTATTCCACTTCCTCATCAGTCTTAGCCTCATCCCCATGTCAGAGTCTCCACCAGTCATTCCTCTCATTCAGCGTCGGGAATCCTCTCGCGTGTCTCCTGCCGTAAATGGGGACGTCATCATCTGTAGGCTCCACATAGGCTGGGCCCACCAGACATAGCACCCTGGCGTTTTCGCCAAATGGGTAATCTAAGTCAGTACACTTACGGCTCGTCTCTGAGATCATAGGTCTCCCTTCTATGCGTATTTGGAGCATCTGCATCTAGAACATGCGGGACATATAGTGATCGTCCTAACTGTATCGCTCGGCGTGTGAGAACGAGGCCCATGCGTGGTGTCGGATGCCTTTGTTTTTGTGACATCGTGGCACACGCTCCATCTGCTTGGATGTAATCTAGGGCCTCCTCCTCGACCTCGAGGCCTCTCGGGAACGTCGTCGGCGGCCGCTAGAGTCCGTGCATGCCGCCCAGTCTGGTGAGGCCCTCTTCATAGCGGAAATGATCACCGCCACAAGATTGATCTCCAGCCTTTCATCAGGGCGTATACGAGCATACACGTAATCCGGGTCACATCTGTCATGCCCCCGGAATCAAACGGGGAGAAAACGTCTTAAGCCATATTAAGCCTCCACATTCATACGTGCATAGGCGGCGTTTGATGGTAGCCCTCTCCTTGTGCTGCTCCAGCGTAGTAGTCGGGCTCCACATAATGTGCGTACGTGTCAGCGTAAGGTGGAGTGATGTTCGGTGTCGGAGCATGGGCGTGTTGTATTTTGCGCCTAGGATGGCATTGAAGGTGGTGAGGCTCCGGTGTGATGATTTGGCCCCTTATTTTGATGGTGTGACTCCTCAATGTCGGGTTACAATTGGCGTAGAATTCCGGACTAAGTGCGGAGTTGCACTCCTTGGGCTCAAATCGAAAATGAAGCGTAGCCCGGCGTCAATCTGTGCACCATCACAGAGGAACTCTTGTGCGATGGTTCCGTGCAATATGTTCCTCGAAATGTTGTTCTCTTTATGCTTGGTGTACCACTTCTTTCCCTCTTCCATCACCCATCGTGTTCCATATTGGCGGGCGTGGAAATGCCGTCTTCTTCAGGGCTGCTTTGCTCCCGGTCTTAATCTTTTCTCCGGCGCGATGTTGATACGCCCTTTCCTTTCTGTCACTGCTTTTTGCTAGACATTGTTTGTGAAGAAAGCAGACGGTAACCTTTGTTAGTTGATTATAATTTACTTTTGACTAAGGTTTGGTTTTGGCTCGGCCACCCACACTTAGTCTCTAGCTCACATTATGCACTCTTGGCAAGAACATATTTATTCTATATTTACAAAAAGATACAAAATCTAGAACAACTAAACAAAAGAAACAAAAACAAACAAAAATCGCCTCATGCCTTAAAATTCAACGGCCCTGTCTCTGTGCACTACTCGGACTTCGTACGGCTAATTCCAACATACTATCGATACTCATTTCATTACACTGGCATTCGGCTAAAGAACACAAGAAAAATAAAATACTCCACAACTCAACTAAGCAATTCCCTAATTTTTGTGTAATTCATGACTTTTTGGAGTTTCACCCAATTGGCACCCAGGAATTGCATCGTTAGTTAAACATACCCAGATAAACCTACGCAATACAATTCACCCAACATGCACAACCCCACAATTTTCAACACTTCCTCTTCTCATTTCTGACTTCTCCAACTTCACAATCCAACCCTACCACAATCTAGCACAGGTGACCATTTAAGTACGCAATTAACGAGTTCATATGATCGCACTTTGATACTACGAACAACTATAATCAACAACCCAAATGTATTTAAGCTCAATTTATTGATATGGGCATGGATTCTTCTAAACATGCTAAAAATCGAAATTTACAGCTAAATTGAAATTGAGTTCAAACGTGCCTTTGGATTCGAGTAAGACGAAGAAAAGTTGTGAATTTACTCTTTAAGCGTGACACGTTGAGGAGGGGATTTTGGGGTTTTGTCGCGGAGGTGAGGAAATGGGAAAAATGGGGTGATTTGGGGGTTTAAAAAGTGGGATTTTAGTCTTGGGTCGCCGGTGACCGGTGTGACCGAAGCGCGATTAACACGTCAACGTGTCACGGAGGGTAGCGCGGGCATGCCCTCATTGACAGGAGCCATCGCCTTGACGTGCAGGAATTTTAAAATTCCAGTTTGCCTTCAACGTGTCACGGAGGGAGCATGAGGCCCTCCTACGTGACACGGAGCCATCGCGCGAGGCTCCTTTGTTTTGCCACTCAAAATAACTTTTTCTTACCTCGTTTTCCCTTTTGCATTCCTTTGCATTTTTTTCCTCCGTTCAACCTGTACAACATCTTATCACATGAAATCGGTTAGAATTTCCAAGTTGGAGAAACAACAATATTTCTATTTTCTATTTACACTCACATTCTACAAAGAATATAAAATACAAAAATGAAAATCTTTTCTTATTTTTATTTTTTATTTTTCTCAAATATGTACATTTTACAATTACATCTCACGGGTTGCCTCAGGTGCGGGGCGCTGGGTTTTACCGTCTACGGCTCGAGACGTCGTTTGAGCTCATTACGCCACGGTGTGGTTGCTCATCACCCGTCCCCACCCCAATCAAGCTTACCTCTATCGGGGGCTCTCCTTCCGAGTTCTCGTTGTTCCATGCCTTGAACACCACTCGGTTGCTCACGCACGTTGATCAACGAGAGTTCTTCGTACAATAGGGAATTTAGTGACCTTGGCACATCAAACCTCCGCCCTTGTCGTGTGCTCGCATCGTTAGGCACGCCTAGGCTACATCTATAAACTCGGGTCGCCAAGAAGGTCGTCCCAAAATAAATGGGACTTTGAGTCGCTCAAAGTCGGCCTGACAAAATCCCTTAGGAAGATTGGGGGCCCAGGCTTGCCTTGCACGTCCTCCACAATCTGCGTCTGGCCTTGCTAAAGGAGCGATCGCAAGGCGCAAAACCAGCATTGGCAGGTCTAGGGCTTCCTAGACCTAACTTCTTGAATAAAGTTGGCATCAAGTTAATGCTGCGCTCCCAAATCACATAAACGCGAGCTCGGATACTTTGCAGGTGTGTTGGTGTGAAGCTCCCGGGATCTTTGAGCTTCGTAGGCGGCGGTTTTTGTGTCAGGAGTGCATTCCTCTGTAAGGACCCCTTGAAGTGGCATTAAGCTTTGCTTTTTGTTGGCCACGATGTCCTTAATGTACTTTGCATCTATTTGGGCACTCACATAGAAAACATCAACAAGAGGTAAGTTAATGTGTACTGTTTGAGCACCTCCATCAGACTTCTTGAAGCACGCCTCTCCTTGTGCTTCCTTAATCATTGAGGAATGGGGGTGGAAGTGCATGCAGTTCGGCATCCTTGTGTTTCCCCTCTCATCATTCTGCTCCCTCTCAGAAACACGCTACTCCCATTGTTGAGGTGGTCTCGGGTTCCACCTCCTTCAAGCTGCAAGCCACTCTTCGTGGTCAACTGCGTTGACACCTTGGGATTGGGATGCGTAATCCTTTGGGGAGTCCTCACCTCTGGGCACAGTGTTACGGGCTCCGACCAAATTGCCAAATTGATACTCAGAGTGCCTTGGTAGCCAGTGAATATTTTTAACATGTTTTGTAATTTGACATGGTCGACTGCAATTGAGCTAATTTGGCTATCCCATTCGCGAACATCTCCTCAACATTGGGTGATGGTGGTGGAGGAGGTGCATTGTTGTTCTGTATTGTGTGATAGTTATTGGCCCTCCTTGATTATTTGCATCCCACGACTGAACTACGCCCTTGATGGTTGTTGCTACCCCCGAGAGAGAGATTGGGTGATTCCTCCGGTAGGTGTAGTATTCCTCTTCTTTGGTGGTTGCTCCTTTGTGCATTCCGGAAGCCAAAGTTCCTTAAGTGCGGTTGCTCCACAACACTCGAGTGAGTGTTCATTGCTCCACACACTTCGCACAAATCTGGCGCCTGCACGTGGCGGGGCTTGGGGAGGCGGCTCAAGTTCCTTGTGCTTAGAAGTGGGTGTTCAATTGATTACGCAGCGGCTATAAATGACGCGATAGGCACGTAAACCCATCCACTTCCAAGACTCAGTTTGCTTTCCTTGCTCCTCCCCTTGAAGAGTCCGCATTCCACTCTAGGTTCCCTGCGAAATACGATTTCTTCATAAGTCTTTTCTAAACACCCCGGTCTTAAATTAAGCCAAAATTTTAGTGTGGGTTCCAAACCCTACATAAAAGTGTGCACCCCTGACACATCATTCGGCCCGATGGTGATGAGGATAGTCCCACAACAGCGATTTGAATCTCCTCCCAAGCAATCTGATTCTCATCACTTCCCTTTGTTTAAAACTTAGAATTTGAATTCAAGCCTTAACATTTCTGGAGGTAAAGAATCGAATCAAGAACTTCTTGCGAGATCATCCCATGAGGTGATAGAGTTTGGTGGCTCAGCTTTCAGCCACCTCTTAGCATCTCCAAAGAGTGAAAATGGGAAAAGTGTAATAGGACATAATGCATTTGACACTCCCGGCGGGACGTAAGTGTCACTTATCTCCGGAAAATTACAGAAGATGTTGTTGTGGGTCCTCGTGAGACTGTAAGCTGCCCGACATGTGTAAGATCACCGCACCATATTGCATTTGGCTCGAACCTCCCTCAGCTCGGAGTTGCGGGTACTAGGCGTAACATTGCTAGCATGTGGGATTGCCACATCGCGGCAGCTGTGCTAATTCCCTCGGAGCCTTGTCTGCTTTATTGGTGGATGCATGGTTGCTCCATGATAGTTTGTGTGAGCAAGCTGCGGCACCTCTCTAGAGCTTCTCTCAGTTGTGATGAGGTAATCGTCGACTCCCCAAGGATGGATCCACCAAACCTTTGTCTGCGCGAGTGTTGACGAGTCTGGTTTTACGCAAAATACGAGGCTAAGACCAAGTTGTCGGCTTACAAAAATATGAAATAGCAAACTAACACTTAAAATCAAAGTAAAAATGAAAATTTCACCAATTGCCTATTCACCGGCAACGGCGCCCAAAAAACTTGATGAGCATGAGTGTACGGGTGTCTAGTAATACGTGGCTCTTTTGAAGAAACGGGATATCGAACCCACGGGAATAGGAATACGGGGTGAAACCTTTCGAGATGTTAATTTACTACTACTACAATAGTGAAGACAATAGAGTAATGAAAAGTAGTTTTGTTTTTGAGAATATGGTACATGCTACACTAAACTAATTATACAATTGAGTCTTAACTATGAAAGAGCATGCGATTCTGAAGAACATGTGAAGAAACGAACTATCAATTTCGTGGTTTATCTTTTCCTCGGTTGCTAGTGAACTCACGCCTATGGATTAAGGCGTAAATTATTTAACCCAACTTAAGAAGCATGAACCTTCCTACATTTTCATGATAAGAAGGAATTCAGGATTCTAGCTATCTGGCTTAGGTTCCACACATGACTAATGACTTTCGGGTATATTTCTATCCAGTAAATCAATTCAATTTTCCCAAACCAAGAAAGATCATATCCTATTAATTCACAACTTTCAATTTCTTTCCCTCTCGGGTGAAGCTAGGACTTTTTAGTTTACACTAGCATTGGCCGAGATATTAATGTAGTAGGAACAAGAATTAAATAGAACAACCATGGAAGAAAAGAAAAATCAGCAGTTAATCAATAATTACATTTCTATACAATTGTTCATAACCTCAGTAAGAAGGGAATTAGCCACTCATTTGTGGATTAAACATCATTAAGCAGTGTTAATCATACAAGCGATTGAAAGGAAGAAGATGAGAAAACCTAAGAATTTCGTCCTCAAATTTGCTGTAACCCGTTCTTGCTCCACCAAGAATTCCCAGGAATAATTAAAAATGCTAAGTGTTCTATTTATACTAGGGATAAATTTTCCTGAATAACGACAACGTGTCACGGCGTGTGTGAACATGCCTCAAGTGACACGAGTGCAAACGGAAGCCTGCGGGGGGTGTCCGCCCGAGGTAATTGCTACCAACGTGGCACGACGTGCCTCGCGGAGCTGCTTGCCAACGATGCCACGGTGCGGCTCGCGAGACCCTCTCACAGGAAATGCACCATCTGGGCAATTCACTTCCAGCGTGGCATGGCACGATCGCGGACCCTCACTTCAATTTATTTGGATTTTCCATCCCGGGGAAGAATGCATCGTGATGGCGGCGTGCCACGGCTCCATCGCCCGGAGCCCTTGTAATCCTTGTTTCACCATCACTTCCTTGCTCGTTCGAGTTCCTCTTCGATTTCTTCCAACATTTCATTTTTCATTCACAAAAGCATGTTTTCCTACAAAACAATGCTAATCATGTTGGTTAGTATAAATTCACATAAATTGCAATTTACATGAGAATGTACACATTATTAGACAAACAAGACAAAAAGTTATACATTTGAGTGTCGATTTGACATATAATGTGTACGATACTCCAAGGGGATATAAATATGCCCCTTATCAGGGACCTTTCATCTTACTGGTGGACTTCATAATCCTAGATTATGAAGTAGATGTAGTAGTTCCTCTCATTTTGGGGAGAGGATTCTTAGCCACCATCAATGCAGTTATAAAGGTAAAGTAGGCAAAGATGTCAATGACTGTGGATGGTCAGGAGGCGGTCTTTGATATGTTTAGAAAGGAAAGATTTCCACCCCATTAAGAGGACTTTACAATGATACCAATGGTAAATCCTAGAGGGTTTAATAAGGTAGTTGAGTAGTATGTGATTCGTGGAAGTTCAGCAGGTAATCAGGATCCTAATTATCTCACCCGAGTAAAGAAGTGAGAAGTCTTGCACTGTGCTGCGATGTTAAATTAGGCATTAAATGAGAACCAACCCATGAATGTCATTCCACAACTATAACTAAGGTGCTTGGTGGGAGGCAACCCATATTTCTAATAGTTTTTTACTTTGCAGAGATTATAGGGCTTTTGAGGTAAAAAGAGAGGGGAAAATGAGCTGAAAAGTCTATATTCGGGGCGACATACCTGGTGTGGGGCACTAGGTGTTAAACTTCAAAAAGATTTTTTTTAGGTTGGTGCATTGGGGGGGCGCACCGCGCTAGACCCAATCTATGAAGAAAACTTTTTTTAAGTGTGTGACGAGGTGATTAGCGCGCGCGCCAGATATGTTTTGGCCAAAACGTTTTTGGTTAATAGGTCAAAAAGTTGATCCAAGGACATTAAAATTACTAAAAACCCATGCCGCACACCTTTATTTTAAATTCCATTCATCATCTCTCACTAAGAGTCAAAAGTAAAAAGAAAATAAAATTCTCTCTCTCTCCCCTCATAGGCTGTAACTCCCTTCCCTTATTCCCCATCATTGTTGTATTCTCCAAGTAGTTTGATGAAGCTAATCTCTTGAACTCAAGTAAGTATTTTTCTTCTTTCTTGGTTATTTAGTGTAAAGAGCATGCTCCCATACCCTTCTTCCTCAAGTTAAAAATCCAAAATCACCATTGTTGGTGAAAACCTTAAATTTCATAATATGGGTTTCATTAGCTTTAATCTCTCAAGTTCTTCCATGATAATTTCTTATCTTGTTTGGGCTGCTTATTTTTGGTTGAATTTAGTGATTTTAAGTTGTGGGGATGAAGGAGGTGATGAATTGAATTTCATGAAATTGGTGGGTAGAGCATTGATTGTAGAGAGAGAAAGTCCTTAATTTTGAAATTCTTGAATGTGAAGATCTTGAGTTGTTGAAAAATTCATATAATTCATTGTAGAATGTATCAAATTTCATGTTGATTGTTGAATGAACTTATGGTGACTACTTCCACATGTGGATTGTTTGAATTATGATGAAAAAAAGTGGGAAAAGGTGAAATGAATGGACAAGTTGAGGCGTTCTTTTAAAGAAAAAAAAATATAGAGGAGAGATGCAAGAAAAATTCATGCACTTGTTTGTAATATGAAGTAGTGAATAATTTGGGTTGTTGAGATTTGGGATAATAATATGGGAGGTCTTGAGTACCTTATTTGAAAAATTCTCATGAGTATGCTAGCGAATTAAGTGTGGGGTAATTTTGCACCGCTACACCTAATTAGATAGCCTTCTCATTCACGAACTAATCTTGTGAAGTTCTTGATTGTTGATTCACAAATGTCATGGCATCAAAATCTGACAAAGGAATGGAAGTGGATATCGCTAACAAAGGTCTCAAGATGCTCCCAAAGGGAAAAAAAGGGTCAAGTTCATCGGCCGCCAAGGGAGCCCCTGCTAGGAGGTTTAGAGCAAAAACTATGGAGCCTCATGAGCTAAAGTGGTTCAATGAACAAAAGGAGGCCAAATATGCTCCGGAGAACTGGATTGATGAATGTCGCTTCACACTTAAGTTTTCCACCATCTGCAACAAGGTCCACGAGTTGGTGAGGAAATTTTATGAAAACTGGGATACTTCCTTCAGAGAGAGCACCAAGGTTAAAATATGGGGCTAGGTGGTTCATTTCACTGCTAAGACATTCATGCCTTCTTTTTCCTATGGTATACCCTGTCCGAGTACTTCATTTTTCTACAGAAGCCCCCATATTGCAAAATTCGCCATATACTATGTGGTGAGCATTCATCAGCCGGTGAGAAAGGGACCAAAATGGTACTCACTTTACACTCCCATTCTCCTACTTGAATAAGGAGGTGAGAGTGTGGGTGAAACTTGTTGTGTCGTGATTCTCCCTGGGACATATATAACGATATTACTAAAGAGCGAGCCGTGTTGATATACATGCTGATGAAAGGGCTACCAATAAACTTTGGTGCAATGCTCAAAGATAAGATGAGGAGGTCAAGAGATAATTGCAGATGCAAGTATTGTCATGGAAATCTCCTGACTTAGTTTTTGAGAGACGCTAGCATTGAGGAAGAAGAGGCAGATCTTCATCTACAACTAGTAGGGCACTTGGCGGGCAAGATGATTGTGTCACGAAGGTCAAAGAGCCTATCTTCTACTGCACCACTTCTCACTGTAGCTAATTGCCAAATTCGGGATGATAACTGGAGAGATTTATGTTTGGGATGCCAGATTTGCAACCGAGGATCGGAGGTAGACCTACCACTGTTGAGGAGGTGTCAACCTTGGAGGAGTGGTACCTACTCATTGAGAGTGCGATGCTGATGTGCAGAGTGGAACTAGCTTTTAAGGAGCCATTGGATGATTATGAGCTCACGGTGCTGACTGATTGCATTGATGACTTAGACGGTGATGAGGAGGATGGTGATACCACAGGAGCCTTGCAGGTTTATGGCGAGGATGATGATGATTTTGATCAGGAGTATAATCATGATGATGACTACTATGCTTAGAGGCCCAGGAAGTTCATTTCCTCTCCCTACTTGATATGTTTTTTTGTGCTCTGAGGACATAACAGTATTTATGTGTGGGGTGGAGGAAATATTTCCTTTATTCATTCTTTGCTAAATTCATCATAGGCTGTAGCACTAGTTGTCATTCTCTATGGAAGTAGCTCTGTGATTGGTTAACTTTGGTCTGTAATAGATAGTAACGTTGATGACAGTGTGATGATTTGTTCATCTCTAGTAATTAGTTAGTTTGGTTTATTTTTAGAGTCAATTTTTTTTATTGTCGTCATAGAGTAGTGACCCTTCTCGATAATAGATGGATGACGACAGTCTTAAGGGAAATTAGTCAAGTATTTTTAATTTTTAGGATTGAGTCAAACATAAACCACTTAAGTGCTCTTTGATATTCCATTTAGAAGCTAAGCTAGAGGCAATGAAGTGGTCATCTTAATTGCATAAGTGAGAATTCAATGGGCGACACATAAAGTTCTATAACTTGACTCAAGATAATCTAAGGGCTTAATAATTAAAAAAATGTCATTCAATATGATTGTATGAATGTGTAGCTATAGGAAACATACTAGATTCTTGATTCCATTGGAGGTGAGCTTAATTGTTGTGTTTTAAACATAATGTAGCATCTAGAACTTGCCTTAGTGTATGTTGGATGGCTAGTTGTTAAAGAGTTAAGAGATGATTAAGGCATTTCTTTGAAAAAGTCATGTTTTTCATGTTTGTTTTATCTTCCTGAACATTTTTCCTAGTTAACCCTCATGAGCCATAATACTTATTCTTTTCCAAGTTTGGACACTTGCCTACAAATTCTGTGATGTCCTTCTTCATGCCATTTCACCAATAGACTTCCCATAGGTAACAGTACATCTTGGTGGCACCTAGGTGAATTGAATATCTGGAACCGTGAGCCTCATGCTACATCTGATTCCTCAAATCTTCAATGTCCGAGACATACAAGCGACCCTGATATCGAAGTAACCCATATCCCTCTTTGGAGAAGACCTCTACCTTGTAATTCTGAATGGCTTCCTATAACTTTACCAAAATAGGGTCCTCGTCTTGCCTAGCTTTTACATCAGTCACTAAGGACGATTCTGATCCGTTCTGAACAATAACACCGCCATCGGTCGAGTCAACTAAATGAACTCCCAACCTTGCAAGTCGATGCACATCCTTCACCAGCTCCTTTCTCCCCTATTCCACATGGGACACACTATTCATAGAGAGTCTACTAAGTGTGTCTGCTACTACATTAGCCTTGCCCGGATGGTAAAGGACACTCATGTCGTAATCCTTGAGTAGCTCCAACCACCTTCTTTGCCACAAATTTAGGTCCTTCTGGGTAAACACATATTATAGGCTCTTATGGTCCATAAACACATCTACATGGACCCCGTACAAATACCATCTCCAAATCTTCAATACAAATACCACCGTCGCCAATTCAAGATCATGGGTCGGGTAATTCTTCTCATGAACTTTCAGCTGTCTGGAAGCGTATGCTATCACTTTACCATGCTGCATCAATACAAAACCAAGGCTAATTCTAGAAGCATCACAATACACCACAAACCCATCGATATCCTCCGGTAGGGTTAACACAGGTGCTGAGGTAAGTCGAGTCTTCAACTCCTGAAAGCTTCTCTCACACGCCTCTGACCATCGAAACTTCACTTTCTTTTGGGTAAATTTGCTCAATGGGATGCAATAGATGAAAATACCTCACCAAATCTCCTATAGTAGCCAGAAGCCCAAGAAGTTCCAAGGCAAATTCTTCACCATTTCTATTTTCTGAGAGTCCACTTTATACCCTCACTTGACACCACATGGCCCAAAAATGCCACTGAGTTAAACCAAAACTCACATTTACTAAATTTAGAATATAATTGGTGATCCTTAAGAGTCTGTAATACCACCCTCAAATGAGAAACATGCTCCTCCTCTCTCTGAGAGTATATCAGGATGTCATCAATAAACACGATCACGAACATATCCAAGTATGGCTTGAACACGCTGTTCATCTAGTCCATAAAAGATGCAGGATCATTTGTTAGTACAAAATACATAACTATGAACTCATAATGACCATACCGCGTCCTGAAGGCTATTTTCGAGAGGTCACTCTCCCGAACCCTGAGCTGATGGTATTCGGACCTGAGGTCTATCTTTGAAATGCATTTAGCACCTAGAAATTGGTCAAACAAATCGTCAATCCTAGGTAGAGGATACCTGTTCTTGATGGTGACCTTATTCAATTGTCGATAATCAATACACATACGAAGAGAACCATCTTTCTTCCAAACAAAGAGAACTGGTGCACCCTATGTGGATTTGCTCGGTCTGATGAATCCCTTATGTAAAAGGTCCTTCCCCTGATCCTTCAACTCTTTTAACTCGGTTGGAGCCATTCTATAAAGTGGAATAGATATAGGCTACATATCGGGAAGAAGGTCAATACCAAAATCAATCTCTCGCTCAGGAGGGATTCCTAATAATCATCTGGGAAGACTTCTAGATACTCACATACTACTGGGACTGACTGGATAATCGGGGTCTCGGATGTAGAATCCTTCATCCTAACTAGATGGTATACATAACCTTTGGAGATCATCTTTCCGACCTTAAGGGAGGAAATGAAATGACCTACAGGCACAACAGAACTACCCTTCCATTCTATGACTAGCTCACCCCGAAATCTGAACTCTACTGCCTGAATTCTATAATTAAGTGAGGCGTAACATGCAAATAGCTAATCCATGTTGAGGATAACATCAAAATTGGCCATGGATAATTCTATTAAATCTGTTGAGGTCAGTTTCTGAAGGACTGTGACTGGGCAACTTCTGTATACCCGTCTAGCTAATAACCCACTGGAGTAGAGACTGAGAAGGGTTCTGATAAGATTTCAGGATTGACACCGAAACTATTAGCCATATAAGGTGTTACAAAAGACAAGGTAGCCCTTGGATATAACAAAGCATATACATCAAGATGGAAAACTTGCAACATACCAGTGACTACATTTGGGGATTCCTCCTGTTCCTGGCGGGATGTTAAGGCATAGAATCTATGTTGGCGCTGACCGCCACCTGTGCTAGGAGATGTCCCTGCTGGGCTGGGCGTGTGGGTGGAGCTCCTATACCAGAAGCTGGGCCTTGGCCCCTATCATGGCCCTGTCTAGCTGCTGGGAAATCTCTGAGCATATGTCCAGGCTTTCCACACCCGAAGCAAGCAACTATACCCGCCAAACACTGACCAGTGTGCCCCCAACCACACCTGCCATAAACTGGGATACTGAAATCTTCGAGACTGCTTCTCTAACCCCTAGAGCCTTGATCTTGGGCATAATTACATTCCCAAGTTCTATTTTATAACTTGCTTTAGTCAAGTTTGTTAATTTAATTAATTATATTCTCATTTGATTTGCAATATTTATGTGCATAAACTAACCAACATGATTAGACCCTGATTTGTATGTGTAAAATTCTTAGGAGGGACTAAATATGATGGTTAAGGCTTAAGGAGGAATCTTGGAACAAATTGATAAAGAGTCCCACGATTGGCCGCGCCAGGTAGCGTGCCACGCTATGCGTGTGCCGCGCCCAACGACGTTCCACGCCCCAAGTTGCACGTGCGAGAGAGGGTGCCAATACATTCCCTGCGCGTTGGCGCCACGCCACGCCAAGTGGGTTACGCGACTAGCGCCGTGCCACGCTAGGCGATGCGCACATGCCTCGCACAAGACACGCAAAGGCTGAACATTCCAGTAGCTATTCTTTATTATTATTATTGGGTTGAGTTTTAGTTGTTGTTTTGTCTTATATTCTTTATTATTATTGTTTTTATGCTTGATCACCATGAAAACAAACTCGTTAAGCTTAGGTAAAAGCTTGAAAGAGTAACCCTAGGCTAGAACATAAGAATGTAGGGAGCAAGTTCTTATCTTTACGATAGGATTCGCAGTTAGGATAGAAATTATACCTTATTTGCCTTGCTTGGTTATTAAAACGGGATGAGCTAGACACTGACTTAGAATTGTCACATCACCACTCATAGAAGTAGTTGTGAAGCTAAGTCCAATTAAATGATTAGAGGTACGAAAGACCATAATCAAGGGCACAACCTCGTAAACCACATCCACGTAGTTAAATTGATCATGAATTAGGACGTCACATCCCCACTCAACGATGTAGATGTGAGACTAGTTTGTCGTGTTTTGAGGCTCGAAAGACCATGAACATAGCATTTAAATTATGTGAGACAAAAGCTGAAGTTTTCATACTCGAACCATTGTGAATTGTAACATGGCATGATTATTAGGCCTTAACTCTAGTTGCTTTTTATACGTTTCTTGAGTATTTTGTGATCACCCTTAGACTTAATTAGACTTACCCAAAATTTCTATAATCAACACTTGTGAAGGTTAATTTCAACACTTGAACTTCAATAATTGCTGAATTGGCCAGTCCCTATGGGTTCGACATCCGGCTCTAAAAAAGAGCCGCTGTATTTCCTGTACGACCGCGTACGCGCGCAAATAAGTTTTTGACGCCGTTGCCGGGGACTGGCGAAGTTTGGTGAATTTTTCTATTTTTGTGTGATTTTTAATTTTATTAAGTGTTGAAATATTTGGTCATAATCTGCTATATTGCAGGTGATAGGTTGTCCTTGCAGAGCTGGTGGAACCATTGTTGGAACCTGAATGCCAACTGCATTTTCTTAGGAGGGAAGCCCTAGAGCGAAAGTTGAAAAGATTACAAGAGTAGTTGCAACAACATCCACCATTGGGAAAGCAGAGTTTTTACCTATTCAAATGGCATCCCAACCAGTTCGCGAAGTGGCAATCCCACTAGCGACAATGTGACCTACAGTATCTGCAATGTTACACCCTGGAATTTTTTTTGATGATTATTTGATGGTTATATGTCACATTAAGGGAATTATGGGTCGTATGTTGTCCGTTGGTGAGGAGAAAAATATGTGCAAAGGGAAAAGTGAAGAGTATGTGAAGTTTGTAAATAAGGGTTTTAAATAGACATATCACCAAATATATAATGATTCAGAGGTCCTATAGCCTATCAAATGAAATATATTTGAGTCTAGTTTACAGTGAAAAAAATCGCTTGTTAATCAGAGTTCGGAGTAAAAAGTTATGCTCGTTTGAAGACAACACTGTCGACTGGAAAGACGCCCATGCGCACGGGAGCCGAGACAGGCAGGCAGTAGGCACGCGTGTGCGCGAGTGCACGTCGAATGGGTGCCGCACGCGGGCACCGCCCAGCCTGCCTGTATGAAGTAATTTTGAGCTAAAAAGCTCATTTCTACTCCGTTTCACCTCATTTTTTTTCAAAATTCGCAGAATTAAGAGCTTTATCCAATGGTGAAATCAAATTCCAGGTAATAAATTGCATGGATAGGTCAAATTTCCTTATAGTCAAGCTTGGAAAGGCTTTCTTATGTCGTGAGCTTCTATTCATCGAGTTGCTGCATTTTTGGCTGCCAAGATGCTGCATTTTTGGGTAGTAAGTAGGTGAAGTTCTACCTCCATATTGGTGAGAGTTGAGTACAAAAGGAGGTGGTGTTTTTACTCTTTAAATTATCATGAATTAACAAGTTATGTTGGAAGTGAAGTTGGAACTTATGTGTTGCTTGGGTGTGTGTTGTTGCTGCGGTTTCGCAGCATGGTTGCTCATATTTGGAACGGAATTTAGCGAAGAGGAACCCCATATGGGTAGGGGTTATACACAAGTGAAAGGTAAGTGTTCCTACTTGGTTTATCCACTCAAATTCGCAAGCTAAAGTAAGGAAATGACATAAAGTCAATATGTATTTTATGTGATATTTGACTGAGGTTTCTGCCCGTTTTGGAAGGTTGTTACAGCTGTATAGATGCTGGAATTTATCCAAAAGATGGAATGAATACACCACACCTTTGGGGAGGTTAAACACCAAAAGAACGTAAGCGAAACTCTCTTGAATTGCCTCAAGTTTAAGACACCTAAGGTATGTAGGATTGCTGAAAATTATATTATGATGTGGCTGTTTGGTTGTGCGTTTGGGACATGAATTGTGACTGGGAACTTGGCATAAACAGTACTCATTCCATGTAGTGTAATTAAGGAATTTGAAGGTGTCGGAGTTTCTAGCAAGCGGAAGAAATTGGCTAAAAA